>MJUU01069974.1:87753-97944 GCA_002080025.1 Modiolus philippinarum
AGGGTCCAATGTTAAACTATGATTCGTGCTGGCGGCCATGTTTTTTATCGAATCAAAACGAAATGAGCACTCTTTGTTAAGGACTTTTTGTACATCATTCCTGTAAAGTTCTTCGTAAGACACCTGAATAAACATACTTTCATGTGCTAGATTTGTTATAGTGAGTTGCTGGAACAAAGCTTTTATTGTTTTTCTTCATCTTTAAGTCACCATAGTAAGTTCAAGACAGTCTCTAGCACCGGTTTCAGCGGAATTCTTTGCTAGATGTCGAGCAACGCTACATCCATGTTTATCAGTTCATCATGTAATAGATGCGGGATCGTCAACAAATGACAAAGTACTCTTACAATAACTGCCATCCGCTGCCCGACAAAAGCACTAGTATACTTGCATTTGGACAATTGCAGCATATAGACAAACAAAGGGCAACCATAAAGTCGATCGATGCAATATAAAAATGTGAAATGTGGGCACTATAAACAGGAGGTCAGAATGATATTTTGAAATTACTTTAAAAAAATTTAAAAAATGAAAGTATGATAGTGCATCAATATGAATATTCTCTCAGCAACAAATACACCATAATTAAAGAATATAGAGAGCATGTATTTGTCTTTATGTTCGGCTAAAACCGTTCATTTCTTTTTGTGCTTACCGTTGTGTAATCCTACAAGCGCTCTATGAACAATTAAACATTCAAATGATCTGGCAATTCTTGGTATACCTCCAATAATGGCTGCCAATATCATGATTGAAGTAATTGCCAACATTCCCCCTTTCCTAGAATGTAAAGAACAAAATGCAAGATAGAATGGTATATGCTACTACATTTGTAACATTATTTTGTTGTGTGTGTATGTGTGTTGTTACATTTGACAAGATTATCTTTCCTTCCTTGCCTTTTGGATGAAAGATGGTCAATGTCATTTCAGTTCTCTTATTTCATTTGGTTGTTATAGGCTTGTTCAATTTTAAAACTTCCGGTTAAACAAACTGCACACGAATGTTATACATTAATGAATTTCACTGATGAAAAAAATATCTTCATAATCTATGAACATTTTGTCATAACATAATAACTGATTGTTATCGCATTTATTTCTATGCATTCATTTCTGTAAATTTTGAAGCGCATTTGTGGTTTGTAATTGGTTAATTGAAGAGTAAACTTAAACTGGTATTTAAAAAAAATGTATCTGTACGTTTTTTATATGGAACCAGTCGATGAACATGGTTCCCATGTCAAGGAAATTAATAAGAACTCTTCATTGTAAGTCGATAACTTATCAAACATATTTTGTAGGTTTGTCTGTGAAGGCCATGTCTTGTTTGTGTTTATTGTATGAGTGGTCCATGACAATCTTTCCCTTTACAACTAAAGTTTGTTTTTCCTCTATCGGATTCGACTTTACAACCGGAGTTGACATGTTCAACACGGCGGATGTTTTATAAGAAGCAGGAGATGCTTACTCTACCGGTACACCTGATTTCACCCATGGTTTTCATTGGGTCCGTGTTGTACATCTGTATGTGTGTCTTCATTTTTCTTGTTTGTCTCGTAATCAAGTGGTGTCGTATTTGCCATTGTCCATGGAGTTTTTGTTCTTTTGATTGACGGTGTTCGGTTCTCACTTGCTTTTCTAATGATACAAAAAGAGAAAAAAAATGTTCTCTTGGTTATTTATATGAAGACAAATAAAATATTTGTTAATTGGTTTGGTTGTTGTGTATTGCCAATTTCATTAATATTTCAACTATAATTATTCAGAAATAAAATACAAAATGTGTAATAAATAAAACCAATGAAGTACCCTAACATTAATGGGATAAGTTAAATTGTTCTTAACAACGACAGAAGAATACCACAGGAACAAAGAACAAGATTACAAAAATCAAAGTCCAGAGACAAGGCAAAAGTAAGAACACTAGAAGACGGAAGACCAAAACCACAAAACGCAAACACTACAAATACAACAATAAAAACTAAAGCACTGACAGTCTTCTCAATGTACCAAGTTAATTATATATGGTCAAAGTGGAAATAATTTTAAATTTCAATATCAAAAGATCACCACTCTTATCATATATAACTTGGTACAGGTAGATAACCAACTGTCTCTCATTGTTGCAGAGTATTTTTATATTGACACTTGTACGAAACATTTTTAAAATCAAATCCATTTCATTGGAAAAAAATCCATAATATGGTAGCAAAAGAATTTAACAAATGAACATTGAATAACAAAATACCGAAATTACTGTGAATTTAGTTTCTGTATAATCGCATTCGACAACTTATGTGTCTATGAAATGATACGGACTAAATGCACATGAGACAAAATCTCCAAATACATGGTAAATTAGTCAATGGAACAGGGTTTTTATTATTTTTCTTCATCTTGAGGTCACTATGAGGGCTTCAACAATTAGCTTTGCTAATTCCTGATAGTAATTTTAAGACAGGCCCACTTTAAACCAGAAAGGGTTTAAAATCATAATGATTGCTAAATTGGTTAAAATTCAACAGCTTTTGGGTTTGTTAGCAAATCTAATTACTAGTTATCAATGTATTCCAAACTGCCAAAGTGATACAATTTCATTAATAATCTTTTGATTTCAATTCTATACCTTCCTAGTTTTTCAGCAACTTTGCCGGACAAGAAAGATCCAATCATTCCAAACAGCACAAATATGGCGACCGTAATGGACCATAATATTTCCACAACATTTGACTCGTCGGAAAACTTTTTCATTTTTTCATATAAAGTTATAGAAGAGTTTGTAGAGTTGGAGATAGTTGAAACAGTAGAGTTTTCCGGAGATATATCGTTTCCGTCCCATCCTACAGGTATAACTCCCGATCTTTCCCATAGTACACGAACATAGAATACTCGAATAACCTGAAAGTAAAACAAACTATTTCAAATCATAAAAAACAAAAAACTTTGTTACTGGGCTACTGTCATCTTCGCTAGCCAAGGGTTACGATCTGGTCCCCTCTCTTCAGAAGAGAAATCGATTAGTAACCCTTGCCTAGCGAAGGTGGGCTACTGTCTGTTATTTGGTATATTGTTTTTTCAAGATGAAATATCAATCAATCCAAACCAGCTGGTCATATTTTACAATAGTAGCAGATGCAGTGCGCTTGAGAGAATTAGTTTAACATTTCATTATGTCTACAGGTGATTAGCTTGACTTCGTATCTACAGACGGGAACCTGTATACGGAACTGCATCTTTTAAGGTCCTGGCCACTGGCGAAGAAGGTACAGAGTCCGTACAAAAACTTTTTACTAGTCGACAAATCCAGAAACAGTCAAAACAGAAGTTTTTGTCATAACTTTCTTGTATTTAACTAAATAATTAATATTGAAAAAAGAAAAGGGACATGTCTAATCATTTTTAAAAATTATTCTAGCTGTGTTGGTTGAATTTAGCCAACATTTTCCCGAATGCGATTAATTTGATTAGTTAATGTCAACTAGAGGCTCACATGAGCCTGTATCGCTCACCTGGTGACTGGTTTTATTCACTGTCATCAATAGACCACCCATTCATACTATAAATCAATGCAGCAGATGTTACATTTTCATTCTTGGATGAGGTACAAACTAAACTTTGGAAGGGATCACCCAAAGACAATTGTAACCAAGTTTGGTTCCAATTGGCTCAGTAAGTTTAGAGGAGAAGACATTTGAATGCATTTCCCGTAGAGTCCCTATGTTAAACTATGTTCCAGGCTGGTGG
The DNA here is from genome assembly GCA_002080025.1 of Modiolus philippinarum. NCBI lineage: Eukaryota > Metazoa > Mollusca > Bivalvia > Mytilida > Modiolidae > Modiolus > Modiolus philippinarum. Next base: position 91,500 of record MJUU01069974.1, read on the forward strand.
CCATCTGAACGTAAAAATCCCAAACTTTAAAGGGGACCACCCTTGGACTATTGTGACCAAGTTTGGTTCAATTTGGCTTGGTAGTTTAAGAGGAGAAGATCTTTGGATGTATTTCCCATAGGGTCCCTATGTTAAACTATGTTCCCTGCTGGCGGCCATCTTGAATGAGGTATGAACATAAGAATCACAAACTTTGAAGGAAAACATCTAAAGACTATAATAACCAAGTTTGGTTCCAATTGGCTCAGTGGGTTCAGAGGAGAAGACATTTGAATGCATTTCCCTTAGGTTCCCTATGTTAAACTGTGCTCCACGCTGGCAGCCATCTTGGATGAGGTACAAACGTAAAAATCACAAACTTTAAAGGGGACCACCAAGGACTACTGTGACAAAATTTGGTCCCCATTGGCTCAGTGGTTTCAGAGGAGAAGATCTTTGAATGCATTTCCCGTAGGGTCCTATGTTAAACTACCTTCCCCCGCTGGCGGCCATCTTGGATGAGATGCGAAGCTGCTGGACATATGTAGAAATTGTAGTTCTGGAAAACCTCAACACTTTTGCAATTCACATTTAACCTATATCTCAAACAGTTTTTGAAATAAAAGTAAAAACGTTAAAATATTGTGAAAATTCAAAGAAAAAGCAGCAATAACTCCTATGTAAGTTATCAGATTTTCTTCAAAATTGCAGGACATGTAGATTTTTTATGCTAACCATATTTGTTATACAAACTGTACTTCTATCCCCTACCATCTTTAATATAAGACTAAAAGTAACGAAAAACTGAAAATTTTACGGAAAAGGGGCAATAACTCCAAGACGGGTAAACGGATATTCTCCAAAATTGCAGGGCGTGTAGATCTTATCATGCTGATCATTCTTACTAGTGTCAGAATTTTGATACCTGTAATGGTTTTCGAGTAATTTGCAAAAAACGGCAATTTACCCCTATGTTCTATTTTTAGTAACAGCGGCCATGTTGTTAGGTCTACGTACATAAAAATCACAAACTTGAAGGAGCATACCCTGGTGATGATTCAGTCCAAGTTTGGTTAGTATTGGCCGAGTAGTTTCAGAGGAGAAGATCTTTGAATAAAAGTTAACTAACGGACGGACGGACGGACGACGGACGCCGAGTGATGGCAAAAGCTCACATGGCCTTTGGCCAGGTAAGCTAAAACTGACTTGTTTAATTAGAAACCATCTTCAGCTGATCCACAGTCCATGATGCACATGAGACTTTCTCAACAACTATATGGTAAAACCAAACCAAGGAACAACACAACGCTTTCATTGTTGTTCTTCATCTTGAAGTCCCCATGAGGCCTTCAGGAATGAGCATAAGTATGAGTTGTTTGTTTGTATTTTATTTATTTTACTGTCTACCACAATAAATGTTCCCTAATTAGATAGATTCTGATCAATTATAAAAAAATGAAAAATTCAGTACATAAAACTGCTAGACACACTTTATAATGGCAGAAATACATGAACATAATGTGAGCGTAAAAGACCTATCAGCCAATTAAAAATATTTTTGTATGAATATTTTCTGGCAAATTGTACAAAAAACCCCCAAAAAACAGCATAACATATTATAATACCTACTCCAGCTGGATTGTTGACGTCCCCTATACTGTATCCATACAAAAATGAGTTCCCAAATACAGCAATGAAGATACTACAACACAACCATCCTGTATACTTCACCTTTCTCTGAAATACAATTATTGAAATGTTTTACCCAAATTATTTGACATGTCTGGACTTGGCAATCTACTGTGGGAACTTTCCCTGGAAATTGGAAAATCTGCTTTACTTATACTTCTTTTTTACGTCGGCTCATAACAATTGTTTTCAACGTTCCGACCAATAGCACTTTTAGGTAAAGTCGATAAGGTTTTCGAAAGAGAGAGTATTGTTTTAACATATTTTAAAGATTAAGATGCAAGATATTTAAAAACAGAGATCAATTTCCCTTTTAAATGTTGTTTACAAAATTATGACAAAATGCATTTCTAGCAGACTTAAAATTATCAATAGAAACCAGTGTGGTTTTATTAAGGGTCGATATTTGTGATTTAACATTTGCAGTTTTTTTATTATAGATCTTCAAGAAGAGGGGAATTTTAAATGCATGCTTTGATCAATTGATTTGAAAATGCGTTTGAAATTATTAGTAAGAAACATTAATTTTTAAGAAATGTTTATTTTTTTTTACATTTGTACCTTTACTACCACAATTGAAGGGGAGGTTTGGCTAGCCATAAACCGGTTAAACCCACCATTTCTCTTAAAATGCCAGTACCAAGTCAGGACTATTGTGGTCGACAATTTTTGCCATGGGTTTCCCCCTGATTTCTCATAGACTTCGGCTCTTGACCATTCTGTTCGGTAATTTTGTTATTACCCTCATCCACTAATGGAAACAATTATTTAAATGGTATCTCTATTTGGGTTCTGAATACCGAATGGTCTACAGAAGTTTTTCAAGTTACGCACGGCGTTCGCTAAAGTTGTCCTATAGCTCCCTAACCTTTTCTCTTGTGTGCTGAAATTTTAGGGATCTTAATACGAAATTGGGAAGATATTAAAGGTTTTAAATTCAGAACAAAAGAACTTTCAAAATGTAAATGATATACAACTCTTATAAAGCAGAAGTGAAGACTCAATAAGGAACTCCGTAAAATTGTTGGACAACTTTTCTCAAATCAGTGGTTTTAAAGAAAACTGTGATAAATGAGAAATAGCGTCACATGGAAGATCTTGAATGGAAATTAATACCCAGAATTTTTCACTGGGAATGAAACTAACTTTAGATATAAATATTAAAGTTCTTGGAATAAATTTCCCACTAATGGAAATATTGAAGATCTTATTAGTTTCAACTTTGACGGAAACAAAACTCGAAAAATTAAAAATATTGTGAAATCCTGGAAGAATAGGAAATAACTCTATTCGGAAAAGTTAGGAAAAAGAAGGGAAACTAGAATGTGTCAAAGAGACAACAACCCAAAGAGGAGTAATAACAACTGTCTACTTTAACTTTTCAAGGGAGTCATACTTTAAAGAAATTGATAAAGTCATTTTCAACTTTCTATGGGATAATAATTCACTTATTTAGTTAAACTTCCGCACACTGTGGTCTTTTAAAGTCTGGTACGTGGGGGATTTAATGTGCCAGATTTATTATTTTTTTAAAGCAAATTAGTAAAATTCCACTGGCTACCAATTTTGTTTGATTTTCGGAAAAAACTTAGTTAAACTTAGATTTCAAATACTACTTAATGAGTTCATATTAAATTGTATTTTAAATCCAGAAGATATTGAAAGTGTTCCTTTTAAAAACAAATTTTGAATCAAAATCTTATAAAACCAAAAACCAAACCTTTACAAAGCCAGAGTATCATATGGCTTATTTCTTTTCTTTAAAAAAGGAACCATGTACGAAAGCGATGATAAATTTAGAATAATTCATGAAAAATGGGAAATGGGAAACCAATTTAACTGCAGCATTAATATCCTCAGAAACTTTTGCCTTGTATTATTAATCAAAAGTAAATATGCGGTAAATACTACAGAACCATGTACACTTATGAAATTCGTTTAAAGTTTATGCCATCTGTGCTAGATTTGAATAATGTCAGTGGAATCAGCACTGGAATGTGATAGCAAACTTGAGAATGTTATTTAGTAACATATTCTAATCACTTTTGATTACATATTACTAAATTTCCAGTTTAAATTAATACATTGAACATTGTCTATAAACACTTTTTGGTTATAATTGTTTTTTTTTCAAGATAACGGTCTGTGAAACCTTTGTATAATGTAGCCTTAGATTCAATTATTCATTACATTTGTTAAATCCTTTTATCCAAGAATTCTGGAATCAAGTGTAGAGATGAATTGAAGAAATATTTGAAATACAAAGAAAACACGTTGCTAATACCAGATACTGATAAATTTCAATTCGAGATCATAAACATTCTGTTGTAATTTACAAAATATTTTGTCAATTGTTGCAAATGGTCCAATCATTTACCATGTATGCAACACTTGAAGTCGAAATGAGAAAACAGACAAAAGCTCGAAAAATATTGGGCATTAGCCGCAGGAGATATATCGAAACATGATGAAAACTGGTTTGGCTTAAAATATTTAATAATATTGATATTGATTAGTTGTATTATTATGGTGTTAGATTCAGTCTTCAAACTTTTACGCCACTTCTCTTTTCTGTTTGAGTTTAATAATTTTCATTGCGCATCCTGTAAATTTATATTGTCTTGTCATGTAATTGTTTCGTATTGTCTGTAGAGTCTCTATAAATATGAAAATTGCCAACAAATCAGAAATTTATTATAACATCTGTATGTTCAATGACGGAAAGAAATACAGCTTTGTGGTATTTTCAAAGCTATTGATTGGGCATGGCTAAAGGGCCTTATATAAAAATTTCAGTCATATAGTATCAATATGAACTTTTGACAGTATTCATTGAAACACAAAATAGCTTCAAGATTGACTTCGCGGGTACTATTCCTTGTTCGTTGATTGAAAGAGCAATGCTGAGAAGTATATTTTCCGCGTCCAGATTCAAGAAACATTTTTGCATTAAAACTTTGATTTGATTTTTTTGTCTAACCAAAGCTTTTCTATTAACATGCAAGGGAATTTGTGACAGACACCGTGTGAATTGATACCACCTGTAACACCTCTTGGTATCTCATATTATTTTATAGATCCCCGGTTACCGTGGAGGCATCTTATTGCAATATATGAATTACTTTTCAGTCGGAGTGTAATTGCGGCAGGTACTAAATGTTTATATACCAATATAAAAAATATCTTATTTTCTTATGTATTGTTATCTGACTGTATTAAAAATATTGATGTATCATGCCCTTCTTTGGGGCCGTAATGTAAATAAATGGGGGTGATAATAAAATTACCGAACAGAGTGATCAAGAGTCGAAGTCCATGAGCAAAACAAAACAAATAAGTCGAAAAATGTTGGCAAAATTGTCGACCGCAATGGTCCTGACTTGGTACAGGCATTTCAAAAGAAATGGTGGGTTGAACCGGTTTTATGGCTAGCCAAACCTCCCCTTCTATTGTGGTAGTGTCCGGTAGCAACTCAACATCAATTACTATTGAAAGGTCATAGACAGTAAAAAGAAATAATCATCCCAGTATTAAGTAAAGAAAGAAGCTTGAATCAGAGTTCGGACTGAAACTTCAAAAATTTCCACAATGGACTGATATCTTTAAAGAACTTTTTTAATTATCGTATGTGACGGAATTTTGTGAAGCCTTGATTAATAAGGCGGTCACAGAGATAACTATATCTAAATATAACTATATAGCGGTGAAACATACACTCCGTAGCAGGAGAAACTGGAATATTACTGTCCATGATATGGAAATTAATAATTTTGAAATTAAAATTGTCCCTTTTGTCGTAAATTTTAGTACTGAAATGACCATTTTCGTCAAATTCGAGATGTAAGTCCAAAAAATATAGATCTGGTGGTTTCTGTCGTTTCCTTTATCTCCAATTCTGGCGGATAAATTAATGGGATCCATTTAGCAAAAGATGTGTTATTGATGGAAAGTACATCATCAATATATCTATAAGTGAGAATGAAGCATCTAGCATCTTTCATTTTATTATCTTTTACGAGTCTCTGAAGAAATTCAGTCTTCTAAGAATATAAAAACAAGTCTGCAAGTAGAGGCGCACAATTTGTGCACATCGGTATGGCAACTTGCTGTTGATATATAGCACCTCCAAATGTGATAAATATATTATCAATTAGACAAGAAATATGGATGTCGATAAGACATCAAATCCTTCACTATTTGAACGGAAAAATAGGTACTTGTTGGAAAAGCTGTTAAACTTATACCTCCTCTCATTATGTGCAGTGTATGTCATCACTATTAAAAATCACTGAAAAGATATACTTTACTTAAAAGTCAAATAAAAGGCATATAGTAAAATACCTATAAATTTATAATTTCAAGGCGACATAACTCGTGGAGAAATTGAACGATGAAAAATCACATCTACATATGATGTCCTTGCTACAAACAAAGTTTCATGAAATTCTATTGAACGGTTACAGAGGGGTTGCCCTTACATTCATATGGTCAAAACACCTATAAATTTCTGGAAAAATTGTACGATGAAAAATCCCCGACAAAATGCACATCTACATATAAGGTCCTTGCTACATACAAAGTTTCATGAATTTCTGTTGAATGGTTACAGAGGATTTGCGCGGTCAAAATACCTATAAATTTCTAAGTTCAATGGGGCATAACTCCTGAAAAATTTCAGAACGCATAATCTCCGATGATATGCACATCTACATATGATGTCCTTGCTACATACAAAGTTTCATGAAATTCTGTTGAACGGTTACAGAGGAGTTGCGCT
>MJUU01069974.1:99912-113663 GCA_002080025.1 Modiolus philippinarum
ACTCAGTTCAAACATTTTTCGATGAAGCCGCATACGCTGATGACAACAGGTGAATTAACACATTGACGCGACCTGTTGTATTTCTATTTCTTATGTCGTAATAAGCATAGCGTTTCAATGCAGGATTGACGAAGTCATGTCCATGGATTTACTAAGTTGTATATCCACGAGATAACTCAGTGAACACCAAAAAAATATATCTCAGGAACGGTACAGTAATGCTCCAAATATTACCCTCCTAAAATACCTTTTCGCCCAAAGTTTGGTGTCTTTTAATAACAACAACAGTAGAATACCAAAGGAGCAATTGATGTGGTTATTACAAAAATATTTAAGCCTTTAGTTAGTTCTTAATGTTATCTCTTTATTTCCTTGCATTGTGGCTGTTTCACGTCCTTGTTTTGTCTTTGTTTTTATGTTACAGTTTTTGCCATGTCTTTGGACTTCGATTTTTGTAGTCATCACTTCCCTTGTTCCTTCGGCATTCTAGTGCCGTTGTTAAGTCCAGGAACATAGCAAAAGCAGGAATTCGGAAAAAAGGACATTAAACTGCCACAAACACGTAAATAGAAACACAGCATTCAGACTTAATGCAACTATAGTGTGAACACCCGTAAAAACCGACAGTAACGTCAGATTCTCAGGGAGACCAAGCATGTCCTTCTTTATACACCCCATAAGCTGAATATGTATAGGTATATTGCAGCTGAAGAAGGGAAAGTTCACAATAAGGAGTTAAAATTATCACGTTTGTCATATTGCTTAGATTTCAAATATCGTCGTCAATGTATAGCAAAAGATCTATGTACGATCCCGATGTAGGTGTATCATTAGCCACTTTTATTTCAGATCTGGTGTAAATATTCATTAAAGTTTAGATAATTAAGAGAAAGGATTGCGTCTATCCAGCGGAGGCTGAAATAAAAGGACTGGGCTTAATATTTTGTTTTTTTTTCTGTGTTAGCCCTTGTAAAGTTCGAGTAAAGGGAAATGTCAGCTGAAAACAGCTAGCAGTAAGTTCCTGCTGGAATCCCGATTGTCTGTCGAAAAACTTGTCCTTCAAACAGGACAAAAATATTGTAGATTACAAATTTTTAACATCTTGAGAACGTCATTATAAGTGTACTTCTTGTTTTACTCAATGTGTTTCTCAACAAAAAATATGTTTTGTCTTGTCCTGTCTTCAGTCAGAAACATTGATGTATTAAATCAAAAATAGCCTTTTTCAGTTTATCGGGTGGTAGAAAACTCAAAGGTTTGTATGCTATTGCCAAGGGTGTTGTGACTGGTTGAAGATAGCTTTAGAAATTTTTATTATCCACATTTGATTCACGCCGTTCGTTTGATGCCATCTCTGAATGCGAACAATACGGACGTTAAGAGCTTAGGAGTTTTTGAGGTGCATCCGGAAGACCCGATACTTTAGTAAAAAACTGTCATTGGGTCTACGCTATTCACAGACATAGGGTTTGTACCGGTCAGAGAGTCATTATTTTAAATATTGTATTGCATTTATATTTGTTTGACCCTAAAGGATAATTATGTATAAAAGTGGCTACGAGAATGAGGTAGCCCCTTCTCCAGAGCTGTCAAGGGGGTTTTGGTTCCCAGTGTGAGACGGAGCGTGTATGGGGGAATAGCCACAATATTTTTTTTCAGATACGCAAATTGGTATACCATGAGAGCACACCAGATAGCAATAGCAAGGAATTTGAATCCAAATTTTTCATTAAAAGGGAAAATATAAAATTAGCTTTCATATCTGTGATTTCCATTGAAAAAATGTATTACTTCAGGGCCATTAGTAGAAAATTAACCAGTATTATGAAAGAATGTGCAGAAGATCCCTTAATTTCTTTCTTTTTTAATTATGAAAAGGTCGTTTTTCTACTTGAAATATATTTTTTTCTGGAAAGTTAAAAAGCGTAACATTGAAAAGGATGAGCGTGAGAGCGTGATTTCGTGTTGGAAAGCGTGACTCTCACGCCGAAAGCATGAGACTTGACAGATCTGCTTCTCGTGCTTACAATTTACTTTCGAATTATAAACATAGTTCACCTTTCACATGTCTGCACGGTATTATTTTCCTATCATAGAAGTTTGTGAATTTTTCTGTGTATAAACATAATTGTATTATTGCTCAAAATATGAAATAAATTTTGGGGGTCACAAAAACAAAAAAAAAACAAAAAAACAAAAAAAAAAAACAACTGAAATTGAAAATTTAAAGATTTTACACAGAAATGATAGGAAAACTTATTTTTTGAGAGAATAGCTTGAAAAATCTATTACAGATTTTGTTCATACTTTGCATGTGTTTTGAAATCACTTTATAGTGTACATGTTAGAAATAAAAATTATGGGTCACTGTTGAAATAAGAGAGATAAATTGCAAAAAAGTTATTTTTTATAACACATATGTGAAATTCTACCTTGTATAATTTCTGTGTTTTGTTAATTCAGCAACAAATTTAAAGCACGTGTCTTTTAGTTCATCTTTTTGTAAGGAAAATGTTTCGAAAGTGATAATGAATAAAACTTTTGAATACTTTGGAACTTTCTTTACATTTTAAATAACTATTTTGCTAATTTTTTAAAAATTTCTTAAGGAATAAAACCTAAATGAATAAGTATAAGACGAAAAATGGCGGAAAGATCTATAATTACTACTTACATCTGTCATGCCTGTAGGATCTGTCCCTCAGTTACCTATAAATATCAAAGATAAATAGCAATGATTTGGACATCATTCAAAAATAGGGAGAAATTACATGTCTTATTAATAGAATAAGAAAGTCGTATCTAGATTGGACCTTTTAAAATCAGTCAGATGGTACATGTTGTAAGTAATCGATATTTAAAACTCAAAAAAACCAAAGTTATCTCTGTACAGAAAAATTTAGTCCTTAATTTTTTGAGATCCATTTGTCAATACTTTATTTTTCTATTTCTTTTAGCAAACATCTCGCTGGTCCATATGTTGTCTTTATTCTGCTATCTTACATTTTTAAATCAAGAGAATGGCAAAGATACAACAAGGCAAAATGCCCGATAAGAGTCAAAAGATGCAAAATTAAAATTAGCGATTTGTTATAGTATTGAGGCCATATACAGACGATGGCATCAATCAATCAGCAATGTACAAAAATTGCAATTAATTTAATTGATATATATATGTAATTTAGATTTAAATGCATACATCTAAATTGAATGTTTATTTTTTTTTGCCTTATGTATTACTAGGTAAAAATTTCTCTTACCCCTACAACCAAATGTTTTTCCCACAGCCATTTTCAAATTGATTAACAGGCTTAAAACTATGTCATGGCCATGCATTTAGAATGACTATTATTTTCTATTCCCGTTATACATGTAATGCAATTATTTTCCGTTTAATGTGTGCATTTTTTGCATTAAACAAGTCAGTTACATAACTTTATAACAAAATACGTATACATTTCTACATCAGCAATCATGGCAAGCGAAATCCACAAAACCCGTAGAAACAAAACTTTGATGGCAGAAAACTCAGGCCTTGCGATCAGGAAACCCTAGAACCACTAAAGCTCAAATTTCCCTTTTTTCAAATTTGAATTTAGGAGTAAAGGACCAAAACAATTTTTACAACATATTTTGAACACCTGATCATAAGACGGCCGCGCATACCGTTGTGGTGTCCACCTAAGCACTTATCCACTATTTCACCAAAGCTAGTTACAATATAATATCTTGAATTGAAAATTTTGTTAAAACGAAGTTATATTTCCCTCATGCAAAACCCTGTCTTAAGCTGACTTTGGCTTTCAATTTAGATTCTTTTGAATATTTGTTCCGTATATGCTTTCATATATACACCTTTCGCTTTCTGGATTTCCAATGCTTTGATGTCATCTGCACTGAAACTTGTCGAAATGGCCATATGCAGAAAATAAATCTGTACGGTAATTGCATTATTATTCATTTATCGGACTGCAAAAATTTGTAATGACGACACTCTTAAAGCCAGGGAATGTTTTGAAAATGTATTGTCAATTATACAAATACATTTCCAATACTGGATTACAATTTCCTTATTCAAACTTTGGTAAAATTTTGGAATTTCACCTAGCACATTGGATTGCAAATATTTCTAAAACGGTAAAGTTTCTAAAACCTTCAAAAACTTGTTATTTTTATTTTGAAATTATACATTGTACCTAGCTATCATACATGTTTGTTTTGAAAACGTATGTGTTTGAATTTTAACTGTCATTGTACTGGAAAAATCTCATATTTGGCACTTGCTGAGACGAGTTTTTGTTTTTGCATTCATATACAAAACAGTGTTTTTCTCATAATCATATTTCTACCACTTGCGATTAAACAAAAACACTTATTTGTGCAAAATGGAAGTTTTTGTTAATGATTGCTTTCTAGTTAATAATACACGTAAAATATGTCGAATTAGTTCGGCCTTGTATTATATTGTTTCGAATGTAGAATTGATTTGAAATGTCAAACATATCATTTCCAGTTTACCCCGTCATGCAGCGCGAATTATACATAATGTAGTCAATATACAAAACGTATAAAAATATATAAAATTGCAAGATACTGAACATATAAACGGTTCTTTTAGCAGGCTGCAAATTTTCAAAACTGCTGATATTATTTTCGCGGATTGAAATATTCGCAAGGTCTTATCATATACTGTAAGTCTCCCTGTAACTTCAAGATGAAGAACATTTAATTTCTTGAAATGTATTACAATTAGCTGATGAATCATTGGAGGGCCTCAATTAAACTAGATCAAGTCTAATTGAGTCACACTTATTAAATAAATAATCTAATTACTTACTTACTTACTTAACAACAATTAAGGCGTTTTCAATTGCTTGGTATAAGCATGTACTAGTATTTGTAGAGACTTTGTCTCATGTGAATTTACACCATATTCTTGAATATTTACGACTCCTGCAGTATGGAATCCATTAAATGATTTCCCGTGTGAGATGTACATGTATGCTTTCTATGGTGGACTTGTTCTTGAGATATTTTCTCAAATTGATACACTATCATACTTTCAAATTTGAGTATTTTATTTATTTTTGTAATTCCCAAATGTTATTTTGACCACCTGTTTAAAGTACCCGCACCCCACTGTTTTATTATGACAAGTTGTCTTGCAACTGACTCGGTGAATGCCTTATGGTTGTTTATATGTCGGGCAACACATACAGCAATTGTAAGAACACTTAAGTTTGTTGCGACCACATCCATGAGTAATAAAAACAAATGAATGCAGCGTTATTCGACCTATAAATTTGTTGCAATGATTTCCACTCATTTGTGCTACGGGCCGTGTTGAACACTGTGACGTAATTAGTACAGCTCATTGTTGAAGGCCTCAAGTTGACTTCAGGGTGAAGAACAACAACAAACCAGATGTTGTAGGGAACGACAGCTATTCCCATACTCCCTGTTTGACACAGAAAACAGTTGTTATACCCCTTGGCATAATTTTTTCATTATTTTTGAAATCTAACAATTGATAGTCGTTATTGTTACTGAAAGAATTCTAGGATATATGGTTGCTAAGTAGAATTCCAAAAAAATAATTGGTCTTTGAGACTTTCAGGAAATTTACCAAGATTTGAATCAATATATTTTTGAATATGTTTGCCATAAACTACACAAACAATTCAAGTAGAGTTACTAGGTAGAATTCCAAAAAATAACTGGTCTTTGAGACTTTCAGGAAATTCACCAAAATTGGAATCAAATATTTTTGAAATACAGTTGATGAAAATGTGTGTCATAAACTACACAAACAATTTAAGTATGGTTGCTAGGTAGAATTCCAAAAATAAGTGGTCTTTGAGACTTTCATGAAATTTATTAAAATTGGAATCAAATATTTTTGAAATCTAATTGATGAAAATGTTTGTCCTAAATTAAACAATTTAAGTATGGTTGCTAGGTAGAATTTCAAAATATAAGTGGTCTTTGAGACTTTCAGGAAATTTACCAAAATTGGAACCGCTTTTCAGAATCCGAAGTTTTCAGAATTTTGTTTTTTACCAAACACTTGTCAAAATATAAGATAATATGGCAAAATTAAAAAAAAAAATATATGTGTCTTTGACATTTTCAGGAAATTTACCAAAGTTGGAACCGGAACCAACATTCCAAAAGCTTATTGCAAATCTGTAGATTATATGCAACAATTCTGCATAAAAATTTAATCCATAAATCCCAAAATGTAGGAGGAGTTTGCGTCACATGCCACATGTGTCAAAATCCACATCTTTTGGTCTTTGTTAAAATTGGCATCATGGGGCCTCTTGTTTGCACCAAGACCAATATCAAAAATCTGAAAGCTTATTACGCATCTATAGACTCTATGCAACAATTCTACAACAAAATTAAGTCCCTAAATCCATAAATGTAGGAGGAGTTTGTGTCACATGCCACATGTGTAAAAATTGACATTATGGGCCTCTTGTTTGCACCAAGACCAATATCGAAAATCCGAAAGCTTATTGCGCATCTACAGACTACATGCAACGGTTCTACAGCAAAATTAAATCCCCAAATCCAAAAATGTAGGAGGAGTTTGAGTCACAAGAAAAGTGTGACGAACGGACGGACAGACGGAGGGTATAACATTATCACCGAACTTTCTTCGAAAGTGCGGGGATGAAAATAGCATTGTTCATTTGCAGAAAGGAGTTCGTAAAAAGATTCCTCGTGCCAGAGTTGGTCTTTCTATATATATATTACAAATATAGAGTATCTTAAGGTAGTTTCTCATAAGGAAACATTAACATTCTTTCAAATTTTAGTATTTTATTCTATTATCTTTCTTTATTTGAATCAAACTCTTCAGAGGGGACATTTTCTTGATTTAGGATACATCGGCAAAGGAATACCGAAGCAAGAACGAGGAAAGGAGGAATTCTAAAACCATAAATCCAAAATCGCGGCAAATCAAATCCAACAAGAATTGAGACAGTATGACAAACGCAAAACAAATAAACAAAAATGATCAAAAACGTCACAAAACTAAAGCACTAGCAGTGTGAACCCCCCAAAAAACTGGGGTATCATCAGGAATCTTTTTTTGGTGTTGATATAGTCTGAAGATGCGCAAAAAAAATTTCGGCGTTTTGATGTTGGTGTAAAAACAAGAGGCCATTTAACAAATGTGGGAAAATTTCTTACAGTTTGAATTTAGGGATCTAATTTTTATGCAGAATCGTTGCATATGGTCTGTTGATGCGCAATAAGCTTTCTGAATTTTTATTCCGGTTCAAACTTTGGAAAACTTCCTGAAATGTCAAAGAGTCGTACTTTCAAAAGTGATTCCAATTTTTTGTAAAAATCCAGATAGTCTCAAGGACTACTTATTCTTGGGAAGACTACCTAGCAACAATACTTTTAGAATTTGTTTCTTTCAGAAGAAACATTTTTCATCAATTGGAATTCAAAAATATCTGATTCTTATTTTGGTAAATTTTCCTGAAAGTCTAAAAGACTACTTATATTTTTGGAATTCTACCAAGCAAAAATACATTAAAAATTTGTTCTATTAGAACAAACATTTTCACTAATTTGATTTTAAAAAATATTTGATATTTTTTTGGGTAAACTTCCTAAAACTCTCAAAGACCCAGTACTTTTTGGAATTCTACCCGGAAAACATACTTCTAGAATATAATTAATTGAAACAGTCATTTGTCTCTGTCATACTGTCTCAATTCGTGTTGGGTATGAATTGCTGTGATTTTGGATTTATGATTTTAGAACTTTCCTTTTCCTCATTATTGCTTCGGTATTCGTTTGCCGATGTATTTCAATAATTGAATTGCAAACATATTTGATTCCTATACTTGTTAATTTCCTGAAACTCTCATAGATCAATTATTTTTGGAATTCCTCCTGCAAACCATACTTTTTAAATATATTTCATCAAAATCGGCAATTTTCAATAAAAGAATTAATAAAATGTTGGAATTCAATTTTGGTAAATTTTCTGAAACTCTAAAAGACAGGGTATTTCATAGAATACTACTTAAAAACACACGTTTTTATTACGTTCTGAAGAAATCAGTCATTTTCAATAATTGCATTGATTCATGTTTGGTTCGTTCCCTGGAACTCTCGAAGACTGTATTTTTTGAAGTCCTTTCTAGCAGTCTTACAGTTTGAATTCATTTTATTGTAATAAATAGTTTCCAATAATTGGATAGCAAAACTTTAGACTCTTGCAAAGTGCGGGATAACTGTAGTTTCTGATAGCCAAATCTATTTTTTTGTGATTTGACCAACTGTTTATGGTGCCAATATCTCACTATTTCGTTATGTAAGGTTTTGTTTTCTTGCATTGAATCGAGGAGTACCCTGGGGTTGTTTAAATGTTGCGATCGTCTTCTGTTAGTCTTTTTGTCGGGAAACAGGTGACAACGATTGTAAGAACACTTTGCCAGTGAAATTTGATCCTTTCAAGATTGTGGTCATGGAGTTAGTAGTCTACTTGTATTGGGTTTTATTCGTATGTTTATTATACTATTGGGAAACGGGACAGAGAAAGGGGAGGTTTTGGTACCCATAACCCGGTTTAACCCTACTGCTGGCTTTTGCTAGTGCCGGTTACCAAGTCTTGCTGTCCCGAGTTCCTAACGTTGGTATATAGGGTAAACTGATACTAAGTCGGACATGATCATGAGCCCGACAATATCGTGAGAGCGACGTTTCGGAACGTTTCTCTGTTTTATGTTAACATTTGTCTTTACAACATTGGTATTACCGGAAACTCTGACACTTTCTGCTGAAGACAGTATAACTGTTACCCTACCACATTCGCATTAATGTCCTATCTATGTTTGTCTTATTTGTGTTTTTTTTTGTGTGTAGTTCCCTGGCATGTAATTATAATTTTCAGCCATTGTAGATGTTTCCTGTTGTCCCTTTTATTTCATGGATGCATTTAGACATGCCATCGACCATAAATGATCCATTCAAAGGAACGTTTTGGTCGTTCTTGAGCGTGAATACTCAGTGACATTATTTTCTAAAATATACACCTTAATAAATAAAATTAAGATTTTTGTATACTTGTAGACTTAAAACCTCTTGTTTCTTGTGTTTGTTTATTTGTTTGTTTGGTTTTCAATGTTTTATGTGTTTGCCTAAGTACTGGTTTTCTTTTTTCTTTTTTATATATTATTATTTGTTAAACGTTTACTGTTTGTTTTTACTATTTTTTAGACCTATCCATAGTTTATAAACTATCTATGATCAATTCAACTTTATTGTAGATCATTTTATTATATTTCAGAATTATCATTATCCAAAAATCCATTGTTGTTTTGTTTATGAAAACCCATTAAAACTAGTCCCAATATCAAAACTAGCAGCTAATAATATTTTCTTTCTTCTTTAGTGTCAACACGTGAGGACGTGTTATTTGCTTTCCGTCTTAGTGTCAGCCCTATCTTACCCGTAATCGTTGTTTGATTGTGTTATTCAAATTAATATAAGTGTGTGATGATCACTGAACAAATTTTCCAGACAAATATTTGAGATAAATAAATCAAATTGTCCCATTTATGTACATGTACATCCATCAAGAAATACCACACGTACTTAAGTCTTATCCTTGGGTCACTGTATGTATCATATGGTAATAGGAAAATCTGATTGCTGGTGCTTGCATGAAGAAACTTCTCCTTGAAACTTTTTTTATGAGAACGGTTGTAATAACAATTTGCCAGAGTATTTTTGAAACCAGTGATAAGGCCGGTCTTGAACTTGCTATGAGGTATGAGGAAACTTCAATGTTGAATGTATTATGGCGACTTCAAGATGAAGAAAAACAATAAAAGTCTTGTTCCATTGATAAGTTTTACCATGTAGAGACTTTGACTCGTATGCATTTATTCCATATCTTTTAATTGTTTTAATTTTTTTTACAGAATAGTGTTTTTTTCTCCTAAAGTATTGATTCCTGATGAAAGATTTCCCGTGAAAGAGACGTATCATGCACTTGTTCTTAGAGAAATTCTCGTATCGATAAACCATCACACTTTAGAAAGTTTGGCATTTTATTTATTTTTTTGTTATTTCAAAAAGTTATTCTGACCACTTGTTTATTGTATCCATATCTCACTAATTTATAATTCCAAGTTTTCATGCAATTGACTCGAAGTGCACCCCGTGATTGCTATAATTGTCTTCTATTAGTTTTTGTCGGGCAGCTGTTGTTAAAACATTGGTACTACAGACTATCTTGCACTTTTTATGGGGTGTGAGCAAAGCCCATTGTTGTAGGTGTCCTGTCGACTTGTACTGTATTTGGTATCCTATTTCGATTTATTTTGTAATTAGTACTTCTTTTGTTAGAACTTTTGGATTATGGCTTTCCATATTATTTGATTTTAATGCTGCTGATGAGAGGTAACTCATTGAAACACGTGTACGGCATAATTTTTTGTTCAACTTCGGTATTTTTGGTATTTTAAATATGATTTTGAACAATTATAGCAGGTGATTAATGTTCGACACCAAAACGGGGAGCTGACCGAGATACTATATATAGTCAACATAACTCCTTGAAACAAGTGTACAGCATAACGAATTTTACTCTCTTTATGCAACTTCGGTATTTTTTTGTATTTTGAAGATGAAAAAAAACAAACAAAAAGAAAAAAAAACGCTACTCCATTACTGGATTTTAACCATGCATTTGTACAGACTTTGTCTCATGTGCATTTACTCCATATTCTTTCATTGTATATTTAAGACTATACTTTGTGTCTCATGCAGTGTGGAGACCATAAAAAAAGGCTCCCCATGCGAGACACGTATGTTCTCTTCATAATTCAACTTGTTCTTAAAATAATTTCTCATATGGCTAAAAAAATCACACTTTCAAAATTTTAAAATTTGTTGTTTTTTTTTTATTATTATTGCCAAAAGTTTAACCCAAACCATTCTGTTTATAGTGCATACTTCTTACTATATTATAATGCCAAGTTTTATTGTAATTGACTCGATAGGTGCCCTAATCTGTGGTTGTCTATTGTGATTTTCTTCTGTAAGTCTTTTTAACGGGCAAAGGATGGCAGTGATTGAAAGAACTAATTCTATGTTTGTCAACAATCGTGGGCCATGAGTAAAGCAGCATTGGTGAAGCGTTGTTTGACATTCAACAATGAAATCCGCTCAAACCGGTGCTAGGGGTCATCTTGAACTTACTTTTACTCAAGATGAAGAACAATAATAAAAGCATTGTTCCATTGTTTGGTCTAACCATGTATTTGTACAGACTTTTTGATGCGTATTTACTCAATATTCTCTTAGCGTTTATTTACAACATTGGGTTTGAATGATACTTTCAGTTATGTTTTTTTCCTGAAAAACATGTGAATGACTCAGTTTCCGTTTGGAATGTTTTAGCCTACTTGTTCTAAATGGTCAGCAAATGGCCTACTGTCATTCGTTGTTATGATAAACTCTTGAAAACACTGAAGCAAGTAGAACAAGCCTATATACTGTACAATATTGCTCATTTTGTTCCCATTCGCCAAACATAGACATTTGCCCAACATCGTAAACCGCACTTTTTTTAGGAAAAACAACTCTTTGGTGGGCGAAATAGGCCTTACAGAAATTATGTTTGCGCATATTGGGTTTTTAAACGCGTATATACACGTGTAAATATATGTAACCCCGTAAATGCATTGGTTGATCCAAAAAGGCGGGGGGTCCGGGGGTTGGAACCCCCGTTTTTTTGACAATTTTGGACAATCATGTATTTTTTCGGTGAATTTCCAGAGGTTTTACTACGAAATACCCCAAAAATTATTCTTTGGTAATTCTTATTGAAACCCCCTTTTTATAATTGCCTATCCGCGCCTGAAATGACATGAGCGGCCTTCATAAAACTGATTCTGTACTAGAGAACAAGTTGACCGTCCGTAACTTTGAAGGTGCTTCAGTAATTTCAAATGATGGAAAGATGTTTTACTACTACTAAATAAACAATGGTTTGTGCAGGTAAGTCGAAACAATGAAGCATTTAGATATACAATATATATTTCTCATGTACTGAAACAGGAAGACAAAATACCAAACTATCTTAGCAAGTATAATATTTGTTGAGTGTTAGCTATAAAGTTTGTCTCAATGAGAAATGGATTGTAAGATCTTATTGATTAAATGGTTTCAAATGGACTTGTAAAAGTCTTATCGGTAGAACACAGGGACTTGCTCCCGGCGCGTCACTAGTTGGTGTATTCCCCTGTCTATGCGAGTCAGTCAGGTCAAAATACGGAAAGCCTGACCGCAGATCGTTGTAGCTAAACTGTGTGGAGAAACACCACGCTCAATGCAGTATAAAGGTCCCATCTATATTTTTCGAAAGAGACTAGAGTCACTTAGACTGGTATAGAAGACTAAATTTCCTGGCCCTACCCATTTCACCCCTTTTCCAGTGACAATCAAAACACTCGTGACAGTTATCCCTACCACTTTTAATTTTATTATTTTTTTTCGCAGAATTGATTAACTTGTTCTCGTCCTGATATAGATGATATATGGCTCACTGGACGTTAAATTTTAACTAATCAATCAAGTATTTTCCTAAAGACAAATCACTAGTTGAATGGTTTGTAGATGATTATTAGTTTAACAGAATGGGTGTTTACATATGGAGGGGGATTTCCGCCACCAGAAAATTTCCATGCTGTAAATTTTTATCTTCTCTTTTTATTGTTTTCACTTTCCTTATCCATAGTTCAGCATTTTCTATATTTTATATTACAGATTCTAAAATATCAATTTATTATATTTTATATTCTTTCTTTCAATGTTCCTATTTCATCCATATTTATGCAGGTTTTATATTTCATATTGGTTCTATGAACTCAATTTATTATATTGTATGTTCTTTCTTTAAATGTTCCCATTTCTATGATCTTCTTTCACGGCATTATATCTCTGTGTTCTAATTTCTAAAAATTTCATGTTTTATAATTTGAAAGAGAAAGTAAGTATTCATTGTTCACCATTCTTTCGTTTATATTTAGCATTTGTCTTTATATTTTCGTGCACGTTTTGTTTAATGTGCTTAAAATAAACGTGGCGGAAAAAACGCGTTTGATTAAATTATGACAACAGATGGCGCGAGTGTTTCTGTGACAGCTTTTCATCCACCAGCAGATTCGTCCACGGACGTGACGTTATAGGGACATCATATATATTATTATGTATTTCAAAGACAATTTTTAATATGATGCAACAAAATGACATCTTTAAGACGGTGAAATAAAAAAGCCTTTCTATTTAAGTCGGAGTAAAGCGGAGAAAACTTGAAGGGGATCGTTCATGATTGGAAGCAGTAATAGACTTTACTGGATACTGCCTAGCCCCAACAACGAGCCTGACAAGGAAACACTGAAAAAAATCACCTTGAATCGGGAAACAGAGTGTTTAAGAGTCTTTGTTACCCCCTCCCCCCCGTAAAACGGGAAAGTGGAGAAAAATGTTGGATTTTGAGAAAGTGCCCTCATTGTGACCTATATACAGTACCAAAAGTTTTATAAGCCTGATGGAAAAAACTCCTATTTTGTACAACGTTGAATGAAATTTTCATGCAACCCAGTAATGCAATTTCAATAACAGAGGGGGAAGACGAGACCCACATGATTTTCGGTACTTCCGAATTCCCCATTTTAACTTCGGAAAATCGGATAACCTCAGCTCTCTGA
>MJUU01069975.1:4838-17619 GCA_002080025.1 Modiolus philippinarum
GATGCAAAATAAAGATTTGACATATTTAGAAAAATTGCAATTTTTGCCCCTTTGACCCCTTGTAGCTCGGAAACAGTATATGCCACGCCAAACCCGTTGACATACCCTGAAAGCTTCGATCAAGAGGAATCCAAAAAAAAAAATCACATGGGAATCCGATGAAAAATAAAAATTTGACATATTTAGAAAAATTGCAATTTCGGCCCCTTTGACCCCTAGTAGCTCAGAAACGGTAAGAGCTACGCCAAATCCATTGACATACTACTGAAAGCTTAGATCAAGAGGAATCCAAAGAAAAAAATCCCATCGAAGTCCGATGAAAAATAAAGATTTGACATATTTAGAAAAATTGCAATTTTGGCCCCTTTGACCCCTTGTAGCTCGGAAACGGTAAGAGCTACGCCAATTCCATTGGCATACCTCTGAAAGCTAAGATCAAGGGGAATCCAAAGAAAAAAATCCCATTGAAATCCGATGAAAAATAGAAATTCTACATAATCTGCAAATTCGCAATTTTGGCCCCTTCGGCCCCTCATAGCTGGGAAAGGAAACAAGTTACCAAAAATCTAATAGCTGAGTGCCATATTAATTTTTCAAAGAATCCATTGAAAAAAACTGCATCAAAATTGGACTTAAAATAAAAAAAATAATTTTTTTGAGATTAGCCCCTGTTGGGCCCCATTTATCTCGTGAGCGGTACATACTACGTGAAATCCGTTGGCATATTCCAGATTGGAAATTTCCTCAGGAGCACACTGAAACAAACCCCATCAAAATCCAATAAATAATAAAGATTCTACAGTCAAATATGTGAAAACACCCAATTTAACCCTTTTTTGGCCCCTAATTCTGAAATGGGTGGGGCCAAAAACTAAAGGAAAAAAAACACTTCTCAAGAATGTTCCAAGAAACATCATACTAAGATTTGAAAACAATCTGTCCACTAGAACCAAAGTTATGCTGTCCACAGACACGAAAATACCTAATTTAACCCCTTTTTGGCCCCTTTTTTGCCTCTTTTTCCAAAACGGGTTGGGCAGGGAAAGCGAAATTATAACCCGGGCTTAAGCTTGTGCCAACAAACATCATGCTAAAATTTGGTAACAATCCGTTCACTAGAACCAAAGTTATGCTGTCCACAGACGCCGACGCCAGGGCTATACCATAATACGACCGCAAATTTTTTGCGGTCGTATAAAAACAAAATTCTGAAAACATAGAATTCTAAAATGCAATTCCAATTTTGGTAAATTTCCTGCATGTCTCAAAGACCACTTATTTTTTGAAATTCTACCTTGCCACCATAATTTTAGGATTTGCTTTATTAGAACAATAATATTCACCAATTGGATTTCAAAAATACTTGATTCCAATTTTGGTAAATTTCCTGAAAGTCACCAAGACCACTTTATTTTAATCTACCTAGCAATCATACTGTTTTGATTAATAGGGCAATCATTTTCACTCATTGGATTTCCAAAATAATTAACTCCAATTTTGGTAGAGTGAAAGTGTCAAAGACAACTTTTTTTTTTTAATTCTAATATGCAACAATATTACTTTTAGGTTTTTTTTTTAATAGGACAGACATTTTCCCTAATTAGATTTCAAAAATATTTGACTCCAAATTTGAAAAATTTCCTGAAATTGTCAAAGACCCAATTATTATCCCCGCATTTTTGAAGGAAAGTTTGGGGATACTGTCGTTGGCCATGTCCATCAGTTTGTCACACTTTCTTGCGATTTACTGATTTAATTTTTCCTTGTTCCAAAAAATTCCAAAAGGGAATATAAGGTATTAATTGTCCACCACTAACCTTTTTCCGAGACGTTTCGGCCTTAGGCCTTCATCGGTTAAAAATCTTTTCCTTCAGTCTACATAGTGTACCTTGTTTGTTGCCTCTCTAAAAATGTTGTAAATGATTAACTTTTTGTTATGGAGTTGTTGTGTTAAGTTGGTAGATGTGCAATAAGCTTTTAGAATTTTGATTCCAGTTCCAACTGTGGTAAATTTCCTGAAAATGTCAAAGACTGATATTTTTGGACATTTTAGCAAATAATCTTATATTTTGACAAGTATTTGGAAAAAACAAAATTCTGAATACTCAGAATTCAAAAATGTTATTCCAATTTTGTTAAATATCCGAAAAGTGTCAAAGACTCTATATTTTTTGGAATTCTACCCAGCAACCATATTACGCTTTGTTTCCATCAAGGCAATCATCTTCACCAATTGGATTTCCAAAATAACTGATTTCAATGTTGGTAAATTGACTGAAAGTCTCAAAGACCACTTAGTTTTAGAAATTCTTCTAACAACTATACCTTTAAAATTTGTTTTGATTGGGACAGACATTTTCCACAATTAGATTTCAGAACTATTGGACTCCAAATTTGGTAAATTTCCTGAAATTATCAAAGACAACTTATAATTTTTTTTTATATTCTAAATTGAAACCATAGTTAAAAAGTTTGTTACAATAAGAACAACATCTTCAGCAATTTGATTTCCAAAATGTTTTATCCCAAGTTTGGTAAATTTCCTGAAAGTCTCAAAGATCACTTATTTTTTGAAATTTTGCCTAACAACCATCCATTTTTGAATTCCTTTTAGTTAAAATAGTGACTATCAATTTAATTTTAAAAATGTTGAGAAAAATTATGCCAGGGGTCTATAACTATTTTCTGTGTCAAATAGAGAGTTTGGGATAACAGTAGCTTCCCACAGTCATTATTCTAGTTTCATCAATCTTCTCCTCTGGAACAGATTGAACAGTTTTAATTAAATTTAAATGTAATAGTCCTTTATGTGGTCCCCTTCAAAGTTTGTAATTTTTATGTTGATACCTTATCCAAAATGGCTGTCAATGGGGAACATATTTTAACATTGGACCCTATGGTAAATGCATTCATAGATCTTTCCCCCTGAAACCATGTAGGCAATTTTAACCACACTTGATCATAGTATTTCTTTGGTGGATCCCTTTAAGATTTGTGATTTTCATGTTCCTATCTCATCCAAGATGGTCACCAACAGGGAACATAGATTAACATAGGACCATGGCCAGGTCAGCAATACCCACTTATGTGAGCCTCTGGTTTGTAAACTTATCAAGCAAAAGGTCAGTTATATGTGGCATGTAGGTTGTCATGTGGTATTAATTAACATTTACAATTCTTTAGGTTAGTAATGAATTAATATCTAAGTAACAGGTGTAGACACAGTACAAATATGGACATGATTAAATACAGTTGAATTATCTCCCTTTCAAAATTTCAATAAGCAACCATATTTCCATGTGGTAAGCCCTTAAATCATATCTATCGGTGGTAGCCAACCTTTCTGTAAAGTTTCATCTAATATGGGGCATTTTTAATTTTCCTGCCTTTTTTCAATTTCCATGGCAACGGCAATGGCAGCCATTTTGAAAATTCTGAGCCCAAAAATCATTTCTAATGGTGCGAGGCAACCTTCCAGTAAAGTTTCATCCAATTTGAGGCACTTTGAATTTGCCCGCCTTTTTTCAGTTTCCATGGCAACGGCAGCCATTTTGAAAATTCCAAAACATCTACTCATTGTAAGTTAGATTCCTTTGAATAGTTGTAAATTGCTTGCAAAGTGTAAGAAAAACATCAAATTTTTTTTTTTATTATTCGCACGGACGGATGAACGAATGAATGGATGAACAGACTAACGAATGGACAGACAGATGAACGGACAGACAAGGGTAAAACAATATACCCCCAATTTTTAGTCGAGGGGGCATAAAAACCATGTCAGCTTGTACATGAAAATACGGCAAAAGCCTTGTGACATTTGTCTGACTGGTATGACATTATAGTCTTTTATGGTCTTATTTATAAACAAAATACATTATCTCACTGTTAAATTTGTAATGTATACATGAAATAACATAAATTTCAATGTCAGATTGAAAATAGATATTTTTGCAAATGTTTGATCTTTCACTGATAATTTTCCATATATAATTAGTATCCTTGTATCTTTGAGGAACTTCCAGGTAAATCATCATCATGGCTAGATGAACTCTGTAAAATAAAAAAAGCACTATTAATCAACATGATGTTGCAGCAGTCATTTTATGAATAATTCAAATTAAAGCTGGAACCTCAGAGACCCTTTAATGTAAAACTGAATTATTTAAATGACAGAAATTCTGCTCAAACTCTGTCAGAGACAGTATTTCATTGTTACTGATATCTCTCTATTTTGTGATGTCTTTGTAAAGTTCAAGACAGTTAGCCTGTTTATGAAACTAATTGTGCCCCCGCCCTTTTTGAACAAGTCCAGGTTTGAAGTTTCACTTGTAGCTGAGCAACCCCTCCTTTTTTCAGCTAATTGGTAATGGACAATAGTTTTCTTTTTTTTTACCATAGCTGCAAACAACCGAATTGAATTCCCAATTAAAAGAAAAGATAAAAACGGTGATAGTGATGTCATAACAGCAAATCGTTACTTTAAGGATTGTTATAAAACATGTCAACTCCATAGTCATTGTCAAAGTGAAAGTAACTGGAGATTGTAAAATCAATTGAACATATGCAGGAACATGCATGAAATGAAAAGAAAAGACATATGTTAGAATTATTTCTACCGATCCTGGAATCTGTAATAAAAATTTCTTGAAATATTGATGTCTCTATTGTTTATCCATAGTATGTGTCTATTTATAGCCGATCTGTAGTGTGCTATTAATTACCTATTTATAGTTATAAATAAATAACTTTCCGAAAGTATTAATGTAGAAAATAATGTGTGTTTATTTATATGCCAACAGCATGCTTAAAGAATGGTATTTAATGTCATTTGAAATATCATCGCGGCAAAATCAATAAAGAAAATCACGATCGTAAGTGTTAATTTATTAATTTGCAATGATACTGTCGTAACCTTATATGAATCAAATGAACACGTTACACTTTATTGACCATCATGAAATCCATGGATGCTTTACCGAAATGCAATGCAAGCATGGACGCCTTAACGGATATGCATTTTCTGATTCTAATACTGTCTGACGCTGTGACGTCAGACAATAAATAATCTCTTTGGGGTATGGCAAGGGTCATGGGACGGGAAACTCTGACTGCCACTGGGAAAGTA
Organism: Modiolus philippinarum; assembly: GCA_002080025.1. Taxonomy (NCBI): domain Eukaryota; kingdom Metazoa; phylum Mollusca; class Bivalvia; order Mytilida; family Modiolidae; genus Modiolus; species Modiolus philippinarum. The sequence goes on from MJUU01069975.1 coordinate 9,964, forward strand.
GGGTGAAATCGAAAGGGGCGGGGAAGATGGCCTTGTAGCCAATCACCTACAGATCACTCAAAAAAGGGCTTGCTACAACGGTTTTTAACGTGCAGGAAGCATGGCATTTCTTCCAACACGTGGACCTGAGTTTACATCCCATCCGAAAGATGGGTTGTGTATTAATCATCCCGCACAACCACGGACATCCAGTTTTAGACGGGTTGTATCCTGCAGCCTGGAATATTGATATAGAAGCAAACAACAAATCAGTCACATCATCACTGCGTTTGTTTGGTCAAGAAGTTCAGGTAGGGACAGATTTATTGAATTCACCCTAAAAACCTTGTTCAATTCTTCAAACTTGAAAAAAAATCCAGCTTTGTGAATATTTATCATTATCAGTGTACCTTTTGAACAAATTGTGGATTAACTGCAATTTCTCTGTCCATTTCTTTTAACTTTTCGTCTAACTGTATGCATTTCTGTAACTACAATAAAAACATTCTTTTCAACATTGGTTATCTCTATATTAGTATACATTTTATAGAGTAGAACACGGATATCAAAGGGAATACATTTCATGTTTTATTTATTTCCATCCCTTACTTCTCATCCAATCTTCTCAGAAATTAAGGGTCAGTGGGTGTACAAAGAAAATGAGTAAAAATTAGCAAAAATTGAAAAAAAAATATTGAGTGGTGTGAAAAAAAAAATGAATTGGGAGGGGATGAGAAATTATTTTTTTTCTATTGCCCTTTATATATGTATTAACAAAAAATAATTGACACACATACATAGATCACTATCAAACCCATCAGTAGTAAAAATAATTTCTGAATTAAATATGTATGTGACTTTCATTTGTTTTTACATACATTAAAAGTGTTTATTTCAACATAATTTGTTTCTCAATTTTGTAAAAATTTGTACCATTCAATTTAAATCTGATATATGTATTACAGTCTGTCAGTCAAAAGTGGCCATGATCAGACATCTTCCATCAATTTACTGGTCCAAATGTTTCATTAATAAAATTCCCATCAGAGAGTTCAAGATATATCTTTTGTTCCCCAAGTTTTTATTAAAACATCTCTACCTCTGTGTCTAACTGTTGTAACATTGCTGCACTTTTATATTGTTCTGGGTTGTCATGGAAACTAACCATACCATCTTTCTGATTTATTGTAGCAAATATTTCACCATCTTCAATCTGAAATGAAATTTCAAAATCTATTTTTTCAAAAACTATTAATAAAAGTAGTTAAAAATGTCAAAACAACAAGGAAACATTTGTGGACTATCCCCATGTACCAAGATAGCTATATATATATAGTCAAAGGAAGATAATATCAAGAACAAAAGGGGTTTATTGATATAGGTCTCACTATACAGTTTCAACATCACTATGCATTCCTATGTAAAATGGCCAAACTTTGCAGGTTCAGCCTGAATGTATAGGTGTAAAGTTTGCAATGAGGTGTATATTTTTGCGAAGCATGGATACCATAGATTTTATAAACAATGCAAAAAGGTACGATGATCGTTGAATTTTTTCACAAAATAAGCTCGAACATAAACTGCTTTAAAAAGCACATGTTCACCTTCTGTCAAATTTCTGTCCACATGGCTGGCATGACACCGTCTCGCTCATTTATTGATGCGATATCCCTACATACTGGTCACAGATGCCAATTATATTTGAAAAGTACACTTTCTCAGCTTCAATTTAAGCACTCAAATGTACACTTTCCAAGTATAATAAAATATCTATCACTTACACGGTATTTGATTCCAATTTAACTTTCTGATAGAACTATTTAGCTAAGTGGCCAATTGACCTGGAAGTGTATGTTGAGACCTATACTAATTAAATTATCTCCCCTTTGATCATCTTGGTAAAGGGAGAAAATCCAAAAATGTTCAAGGCAAGGTATATAAATATACCTTACACCACCAGAAGTCTTCCACTTAGGCCATACAAAATAATGATTAGATTCTCAGGCCATTTTTCAGAAAAAAGAATGAGGCAGGGAGGTAGAAGATTTTTATTTTTATTGGTTCAAAATCATGATGAGGCATCTTTTTACATTGCTGAAATGCCCAAAAGGTATTTCATTTTTTTAAATTTGAAACTTAAATAAAAAGGTAAAATTAGTTCCCAGAAAAGAGATAAGGCAGGGGCCTGAGAAGCTAATGTATTTCTTAATTGGCCTTAGATCATGAAAATAAACTGAAGAAATAAACTGCATAATTTTACTCATAGAAAACAAAATTGAAAGAATCATTGAACACTTAATCATTGTCTAATATTTACAAGTTTGAACAAGTTCTGAAGAAAAAAATTTAATGTATGAAAATGATTGTACAATTTCTCAGTAGTTATACTATGATACAGTATACGCAGTTTATATGGACTATAGATGTAATTTATTTATTCTCGGTATGCTTCAAATGATAATATTGTCATTAGAGAAAAACATTTTTGACTCGCAGTCTGATAATTACTATTAAGAACTTACCATATGTAATACATATTTCTCAGCTTCTTTAGGACCTGACAACTGTACTCTGTTGGCCATATCTGATAGTGATAACGTCAAAAAAGTCTGAAATAATATAATAAACTAGGAAATGAAAGTTTTAATCTTTATACCTACATTTAGAATTATTGCATTCATCTTTAATTCTGATTTGCTAGAATATTTCTAGTATTGGATAACTAAAGTCACGATTTCTATATCATGGTGAAATATGCCAGAAAGAAGCAAGTAAACTCTCAGAAATTGCTGATTTATGACAAATCTAATTATGTTATGGTGTGTCAAGAGCACACTCTCTTACACAATACATTGTTGAGAACAAACTCAAACACATAGGTGAACACAGTCTACATTGTTTAAACAATAATAAATGTTGAGAGAAAACATCTTGATTTGTCAAACATTTTGGTTTATTATTATTGTACAGTAAAACCTATCCAGAGAAACCTCTTTCATGAAATATGACTCTTTTTTGGATACCAGGTGAAATAATGTCAACATAATTTGAACAATTATACTGCTCAATGAAAAGATCCATTTCATTGAGCAGCAACTCAATGAAACCATTCAGTCAGAGAAATTTGTGATATAACATGTATGTAGTGTTTTGTACTTTTTAAATTACTTTTTTCACATTTCTNTTATTCTCGGTATGCTTCAAATGATAATATTGTCATTAGAGAAAAACATTTTTGACTCGCAGTCTGATAATTACTATTAAGAACTTACCATATGTAATACATATTTCTCAGCTTCTTTAGGACCTGACAACTGTACTCTGTTGGCCATATCTGATAGTGATAACGTCAAAAAAGTCTGAAATAATATAATAAACTAGGAAATGAAAGTTTTAATCTTTATACCTACATTCAGAATTATTGCATTCATCTTTAATTCTGATTTGCTAGAATATTTCTAGTATTGGATAACTAAAGTCACGATTTCTATATCATGGTGAAAAGATCCATTTCATTGAGCAGCAACTCAATGAAACCATTCAGTCAGAGAAATTTGTGATATAACATGTATGTAGTGTTTTGTACTTTTTGAATTACTTTTTTCACATTTCTATTCAGCAGTAAATAGGTTTTTTGTGTGAAAATGGCTTAATTTGGAGACTGTCATCAATCTGTGTTTTATTTAGTGCACTTCTGAACAGACAGCCTTATTAGTGACCAAATTAGTGTGTCCTTCAAAAATTGATACAAACACTGTCACATGCTGTATGATAGGCTGAAAAGCATAAAAAATACACTAAACAATATTTTTTTTTAATTACTGCTATTGTAAATTAAATCATATATAATATTTCACTCTACTATATCCAATGCCAGTGATAAAGACTTTGACCTCTGTGACCTTGACCTTTGAATTAATTTTTTAAAGCAAATTTATGTGCCAAGTATGAAAAGTCTAGCTTACATAGTTCCAAAGGTATGGAAAAGGTTAAAACTTCCAACACACGGACAGAGCAAAAACAATATTCCCATGATCCTAATCTAGGAGCATAAAAATCTCGGGCATTCAACATCCCTTTCAGATCTTGAGGTCATCATGGGTTATAGCCGAGCTGTTTTTGATAATTTTCTCTTCGTAACTTAGCTATTAAAAAGTTTTTTGACAAACAGTATGTCAAGGCCAATTTTTCATATCAAACAAGTTTCATTACATATTGTCTTAATTAGAGCCCCTTCTTACATAAAAACATACCTTTGTTAGTCTTTGTATATTTTTCTTATATAAAGATGTTATACATTGTTTAACAAGTCCCATGTTATTATCCTGTAAAAAATTCAAAATTATTTATACAAGTATCATAATTTCTTATAATGATTATCCATTTTAGTCACATCATCATCTTTTGAACTCTTTATGTGCAATTCAGAATTGTTTTGTCAGAATGTACATTCAATACAGTTGATCTTCGATTGCTCGTACACACAAGGGACTGATGAAAACAGTTTGAGCCAGATGGTGTTCGAGCTATAAGTTTTGAACTATGTTTTGTTCAAATGGACAATAAAAAGGATTTGAGACATCTACAGTGTTAGAGTTATTGCAGTTCAAGCAATAGAAGTTTAACTGTACTTTTTACTTCAATTGATTACCCAATCAAATTAAAGGTTACTTTGTGATTCTCCATCCTGTAGTGTGTGTAAATACTGTAAACTTTATCATATCAACTACTGTACACCAACTTATTTTCGCAGATACTTTATTGTGCATTTTGTTCCTACGGGTCAACTTTGCTGCGACTAATTTTTGTGGTTTTCTTTATCTTCTGATGATATTTGTATAAGGGCAAGAAATATTTACAACATTTTATTTTAGCGATATTTTCTTGCTGCACAAAAAATAAATTGGTTTACAGTAACTGTAGTGAGTGTCAAAAGTACTGATTTTAATTTCAAGGTTTAGCATCACTAAGGATTTAAAATTCTGATTTTTTTGTACAATGTTCGCCTCCATGATGGCATCTCATGCATGGTCACCTAATTTCAAGTACCATTTCCCAATTTTTTCAAAAGTCTTTTCCATATTTATTATATATCCATTCTTGCATATCCACAGAACTGTGCATGTTCTGGTCCATATTGTATAAATACGATAAAATAACAGCTAGAATAGAACTTGGAAGAAAATATGGCATAAATGTTCTACTTACCCTATTAAATGTTTCTTGATGTTTGTTGACAGTGGCTCGTAAATCAGAAGGATTGTTTGTTGTGTAGGAGGCCGCCAGATCATGGTACGGTTGACACAGTGGCTGTTTAAAGACAAATTTTCAGTCAAGTTTTAAAAGAAGTACTCTTAACATAACAAAAGATTATATATGGTAATTTGTTGTAAATCAGAAGGATCTTTTGTTGTGTAGGAGGCCGCCAGATCATGATACGGTTGACACAGTGGCTATTTAAAGGTAATGAAATGTTCAGTAAAGAATTAAAAGAAGCATACCATAAAATATTATACTTGGTAATTCAAATTGAAGTATGAAACAGTAATTAATGTTCAAATTTATGGAAAAGCAAGATCAGTAAAATTTTCTCCCTGGTAAATGATTAATTTGATAGTAGAGTACCGTATATACATGTACTTGTACAAGTCGGAAATTTGGCAGCTAAAATTCATTTCCAGAGAAGGGATCTGACTTAAAAGAGTAATCAAGAACAGGAGGAAAGACTAGAACATAAAATGTGGGGAGATTCACACAATGATGACCAAATACAGATTGCCGGTATTCAACAATCATCTGTGTGTATTGAGACATTATTTATTACTTGTAATAAATGAAATAAACATTTTTTGAGTTGTTTTCTTACTTAATTCACGATGTTTTCATTTCAGCATCATGGAGGTACTTTATGTGCATTTACATTTCACTATTTTTGTACTACGTTGATTTCACTAATTACCGAAAACCGACAATAACTAACACTTTTCTCCCAGGAGTGTCATATTGTATTTTACGAGAACATTTCCTATCCTGTTAATTCTTTTTTAACATTTAGTCCATATAATACACATAATTTGTATTCTAATTCTAAATGAAGACCGGCTGTACAAATTTTTAATATTGGAAACACCTTCTCTTGATCTCATTTCATTTATCATATTTTTTACTGTCAATTTTATGTTAAAATTTTACAGGTACCAAATTTACCAAAGTACATTGGAATAAAAGAATATCTTTTACATGAGATAAATGCTGCCTATGAAACTATTGTATGTGCTAAAGCAGCTTTCTTCATTTTTCTAGCCAAGACGTCGTACTAAGGGGGATAACTGACCTTTGTTTTCTTATATGGCACAACCATAAACTAATTTGTCATTTGTCATCAATATGTATATCAATGATTAAATTTAAACCCATGTCTTGACCTAAGGTATGACACGAGTTGATGAAATGACGCTGACTGAAGATATACATATTGATGACAAATGACAAATTAGTTTATGGTTGTGCCATATAAGAAAACAAAGGTCAGTTATCCCCCTTAGTACGATGTCTTGGCTAGAAAAATGAAGAAAGCTGCTTTAGCACATACAATAGTTTCATACGCAGCATTTATCTCATGTAAAAGATATTCTTTTATTCCAATGTATGCAATTTAATAAATTATAGCGGTTTCATGTTGAAGTTTTGGTGCACAACTTGACCACGATCTCCGACCGACTTATAATCCTGATCAACATTAAATACAAAGTTTTGTTCCCTGAAGAGACCTTCTGACTTATAATCGAACCAACTTATAATAAAAAATACATGGGGTAAGGCTAATGACATGGTTTCTTAGAGATTGCCCACAGCACAATGATTGCCCACAGCACAATATAAAAGGTTCCACTTACATTAACATACACAAATAAATTTTCTCCATTAGTCTTATACTCTTTTTCAGCAGAAAATTGCTCTTCATAATGCACTTGCACTCAATGATTAAATTTAAACCCATGTCTTGACCTAAGGTATGACATGAGTTGATGAAATGACGCTGACTGAAGATATACATATTGATGACAAATGAAAATGACAGAGATGATTCAAAGTTATTCCCATAAAATGAATTAATAATGGGTACAACTTACCTTTATGTATCGTCCTACTACAGGTGATGTGTACTTTGGTAAATTTGGTACCTGTAAAATTTTAACATAAAATTGACAGTAAAAATTTTGTGTTGCATTAAAAAAATAATGTGGGGCTCTGATGTTAGATAGACCAAAATGTCCCATGAGCCTCTTTAGGGAGTCCGAGCTTGAGATTTTCAGAAGTATTTGTTATCCTCAGGTTTTATCCATTTAAACAATATTAAATATTTTTGCACATGGATCATATTTTCCTGGTCATTTTAAAATGCAAACTAGAGGCTCACATGAGCCTGTATCGCTGGTTTTATTCATTGTCACCAATAGACCACCCATTCATACTATAAATCAGTTCACCATATGTTACATTTTCATTATTGGATGAGGTACAAACTAAAAATCACAAACTTTGGTAAGGATCACCCAAAGACAATTGTAACCAAGTTTCGTTCCAATTGGCTCAGTAGGTTCAGAGGAGAAGACATTTGAATGCATTTCCCGTAGAGTCCCTATGTTAAACTATGTTCCACGCTGGCGGCCATCT
>MJUU01069975.1:27071-42721 GCA_002080025.1 Modiolus philippinarum
AAAGTGATGGCAAAAGCTCACATGGCCTTTTAGGCCAGGTGAGCTAAAAAACGGTTCTTAACATCATACTAAAATTTGCAAGTGATCTGTTCACTAGAACCAAAGTTATGTTGTCCACAGACACGAAAATACCCAATTTTACCTCTTTTTGGCCCCTTTTTCTAAAACAGGCGGGGTCACAAACTTGAAATTAACACCCGGGCTTATCCTTGAGGCAAGAAACCTCATACTAAAACTTCAAAATGATCCATTCACTAGAACTTAAGTTATGCTGTCCACAGACACGAAAATACCTAATTTTACCCCTTTTTGGCCCCTTTTTCTGAAACGGGCGTGGCCGCATACCCGATATTAAAACAAGGGTTTAAGAATGTGCCAACATCATACTAAAATTTGATAACAATCCGTCCACTAGAACTAAAGTTATGCCGACACCTGCGCTATACCATAATACGACCACAAAATTTTTGCGGTCGTATAAAAATGAAACTAGAATACTGACAAAATCAGAATGGGCCCCGCCTCCTTGTGTGTCCCAAAAACCTGCTTGCGAAATTTCATAGAAATCATAAAACAATTTTTTTGGGAAAAACATAAATAACAAAATCTTAAATAACTGTAAATTTAGTTTCTACATATGGCTTCTTTGACAACTTATGTCTCATCTGTTCAGATCAAATCAAAATATTGAAAATAAAGGGCTACGCCGAGCGCAGCATGATACGACCACAAGATGTCGAATACTGAAATTTGAACAAGTGTAATTCAAAATGAATGAGGACACAGTAAAGAGCTTGATACAGTAATTAAATGGACCAAATAAAGAGCTTGAATCAGTTGCAATTTTTGGTACCTTTGGCCCCTTTAGCTCGGAAACGGTAAAAGCTATGCCAAATTTGTTGACATACAACTGAAAGCTTATATCAAGAAGAATCCAATGAAAAAAACTGATCGAAATCCGATGAATAACAAAGATTTCAAATATTTCAAAAAAATTACAATTTTGGCTCCTTTGACTCCTTGTAGCTCGAAAACGGTAATAGCTATGCAAAATCCACTGACATACTACCGACAGCTTACATCAAGAGGAATCCAAAGAAAAAAATCCTACTTAAAAATAAAGATTTCACATATTTTTAAAATTTGCAATTTTGGCCCCTTTGACCCCTTGTAGCTCCGAAACCGTAAGAGCTACACAAAATTTGTTGACGAAGTACTGAAAACTTATATCAGGAGGAATTTAAAGAAAAAAAATCCCATCGAAATCCGATGAAAAATAAAGATTTCACATATTTCGAAAATTTGCAATTTTGGCCTTTTTGACCCCTTGTAGCTCGGAAACGGTAAGAGCTATGAAAAATCCGTTGACATTACAATGAAAGCTTATATCAAGAGGAATTCAAAGAAAAAAATCCCATCAAAATCGGACGAAAAATAAAAATTTTAGGTTATCTGTAAGTTTAAGATTTTGGCCCCCCTTCGGCCCCTCATAGCTCGGAAACGGTAAGGCCTACGCCAAATCCATTGACATATTACTGAAAGCTTACATCAAGAGTTTTCCAAGGAAAAAAATCCCATCGAAATCCGATGAAAAATAAAAATTTCATGTAATCTGCATGTTTACAATTTTTGCCCCGTTTGGCCCCTCATAACCTGGAAAGGAAACAAATTTTTTAAAATCTGATGCTGCAGCGCCTATCTATTTTTCATAAGGAATCCATTGCAAAAAACGGCATCAAAATCGGACTAAAAATAAAAAAATAAAATTTTTAAAATTCGCCCCTTTTGGACCCAAATTATCTCAAGAACGGTACATGCGACGTGAAATCCGTTGGCGTACTACTGATTGGAAATTACCTCAGGAGCACACTGAAAGAAACCCCATCAAAATCCGATAATTAATAAAAATTCTACACCTAAATAGGTGAAAACACCCAATTTTGCCCTTTTTGGCCCCTATTTTAAAAATGGGAGGGGCCATAATAACCTAAACCAATCCACACCTTACTGTTGTGCCAAGGAACATTGTGTTAAAATTTCATTAGGATTAATCAACTTGAACTTGAGTTATTGGCCAAAACTTAAAGTGTCTACAGACAACGACGCCGACGACAACAACGTCGACGACGACAGCGCCATACCATTATACAACCACAAAATTTTTTGCGGTCGTTTAATAATATATGAATGTCATTTCAAGTTATCATACGACAGAGCTAATTCTCAAAATGTGAATTTTTTCGTATAAAAACTAAGTTTTTCCCCCAAAAAAGTTTTATGATTCTCCTCAAAATCATTCGGGACCTTCTTTTGAACAAGTCCAACACTGTGCCTAAAACTTATAAAAATCTGTAAGGTCATTTCAAGTTATCATACAACATAGAGCTTATTTTCAAAATATGCACTTTTTCGTATAAAAACAAATTTTTTCTCCAAAAATTGTTTCCCGATTTTCCTCAATATCAAAAGGGAGCTTCCTTTGGTCCAGTTCAAGTTTGAGTATCAAAATCATTAAAATTCCTTAAGGCAATCTTGAGTTATCGTACAACATAGAGCTAATTCTCATTGTCTTCCGATTTTCCTCAAAAACAAAAGGGAGCTTCCTTTAGTCCAGTTCAAGTTTGAGTATCAAAATTATTAAAAGCCCTGAAGGCAATCTTGAGTTATCGTACAACATAGAGCTAATTCTCAAAATATGTACTTTTTCATATAAAAACAAAGTTTTTTCCCAAAAATCATTTTCCGATTTTCCTCAAAAACGAAAGGGAGCTTTCTTTGGTCAAGTCCAACCTTGAGTATCAAAATCATTAAAATCTATGAGGGCAATCTTGAGTTATGGTTCGACATAGAGCTAATTCTCAAAATATGCACTTTTTCCATTTAAAAACGAACTTTTTTTCCCAAAAATCAATTTCGGATTAAACAAAAGGAAGCTTCCTTTGGTCAAGTCCAATCTTGAGTATCAAAATAATTAAAATCCCTGAAGGTAATCTTGAGTTATCGTACGACATAGAGCTAATTCTCAAAATATGCACTTTTTGATGTAAAAACAAAATTTTTTCCCAAAAATAATTTTCTGATTTTCCTCAAAAACGAAAGGGAGCTTCCTTTAGTCAAGTTCAACTTTGAGTAAAACAAGTGGCTCTCAAGAGCCTGTATCCCACACCTGTGCCATGGCTGGCATATGCAGTAAAAATAATCCCAATGTTTTAAGGGCATTATTTTCAAATTTGTTAATAGACATTGATGTTATTTTATCTTAAGTTACTATATTCCAGACTGGCAGCTATTTTTGATTTGGTTGCAGTTCTACTTTCACCTTTCTTGAAGGGGACCATTGAGTCTAATTTTGGTTCCAACTGACTAAATATTTTCAGAGGAGGACATCTTTAAATGCTTTATGATAGGCTTCTGATAGGTCTCAAGGTTAAACTATGTTCCCAACAGGGGCCATCTTGAATGCGATGCAGACAAGCCTGTCAAATTTTTCAAACAGGAACAACTATGGCCCGTGGTGACCAAGTATGTTTTCATAATTGGCCAAGTAATTTCAGGAGAAGATCTTTTAATGTTTTCCCAATGGGTCAAACGTTAAATCTGTTCCCCGCTGGCAGCCATCTTGCATAAAGCAAAGACTTGAAAAACCCTTTTGCAGGGCGGCAACCTAAAGACTATTGTGACCAAGTTTGGTTCCAATTGGCTGAAAAGTTTCAGAGAAGATCTTTGAATGTATTTTCCCATATGGTCCAATGTTAAAACTATGATCCCCGCTGGCGGCCAACTTGGATATCGCGCGGATCTGAAAAACAACTTTTTTTGAAGGGGACCATCTAAGGACTATTGTGGCCAAGTTTGGTTTCAATTGGCCCAGTAGTTTCAGAGAAGAAGATCTTTGAATGAAAAGTTTACGCCGGACGGACGACGGACGAAAAGTGATGGCAAAAGCTCACCCTGGCTATAGCCAGGTGAGCTAAAATCATAAAAATCGGTGAAGGCAATCTTGAGTTATGGTACAACATAGAAAACGCTGACAGACGGACAGGCTGATTACTATAGGGCACTGCCATTTCATCGCGGGGCCCTAAAAAATAACAAGGGAGATCGTAAATGTAACATAATCAATTCCCCTAAATAAATTAGTACTTTCAAGTTTTCCTCCCAAAAATGATCTTCATGATAAAAATTTGTATACAAGAATATAAAAATGTGCTAGAAATGGCATTATGAGATTAAATTTGTGTTCATATCAAAGATAATAAAAAAAAAAATTAGAAATATTTCCAAAAGTAAAATTAAGAATTTCCCCATCCTAAGAAAAAAAAATATGCATTACAAAGGCAGTTTTCTTTAGTACATCTACAATAAAGATTTAGAAGATATCCAGAGGTGAGTATCAACTTTTGCAATTGTTGAACCAATTTTACAGTTTGATAGCAACAACTGTGTTGTAAAACTGTAAGATTGGTTCAACAATCCTCAACCTAAGTTCTGCTGATGGTCAAGCAAAAAGAAGAATTGACTTCAGCAGTTTTTCACTTAGGAAGAAGGAATTTTAAAAATTGATTCAGGAATTGGTATTAAAGTATGACCATGGTCATAGTGTATCGACTGTAAAATGTGGTTATATTCACATAGCATCTATTTAACTAATTACTGCAGTTCCTGTAAATTTAATTTCTGCATATGACCATTTCGACAACTTATGTCACTTCTGTGCAGATCAAATCAAAGCTTTTGGAAAACCATAAACTGAAATATGTGTTAAAGCTGATAGAGAACATAAAATAAAGACAATTCTCAAGTAAATGTATAGACAATACAGTGATGTATTTATGCTAAAATGTTTTCCATTGCTTTACCTGAGTCTATCTGTATTAACTTTCACAATGTAAACAGGCCCTTTCACTGTTTTGAATTATAATTTCATAAAATTACAAACCTTTTTCATTGTTTTAACTTACAATTTCATAAAAGTATAATGCTCTTTCATTGTTTTTAAGTGCTGTGTAGATCATTCCTCCATAATAATAATATAATAAAAAGTCTTTAGCATCAAAATGGCCACCCTGAAATAATAAAATATAATACAATAAAAAGTCTTCAGCATCAAAATGACCACCTTGAAATAAAAAATATATTTACAACATAAATCAAAATATCTACATGTATCACAATAAGTCAGATTAACTTTAAGTTATTTCACTGCATAAAAAAACAAGACTATACTTGCCAACTTTTGAAAATGCTCTTGGGGGTTTTGACACCACACATAAAACCTATAACTTGAAATCCACTTTCCTGTTGTTTTTTTTAGTATCATTATTACTATCATCACACAACAAACAAATTAATGTTTTGTAAAGTTTGGAAGAAATAATTGCTTTATAAAAATTTCAACTTTGATGCTCTCATGGGGGAAAACCACTATAAATAAGGAAGTTGGTAGGTATGCAAGACTATCAAAATACATGTAATTGTCATGCTAAATGTTGAACAAGTGAAAGTTTAAAGCTCATGTAGACAAGCAAGTATGTACTCTCCTGTGACCACCTCATTATTAGATAATTCCACCATAATCAGAAATCAGATGGTACAATCCACGTATCAGGTCTAACTTGTTGAATGATTCACATCACTAAGTGCTTATGTAACTTGTAGACTAGAGTCTAACACTATCTTATACTTGAACTTGTACATTCTGTATACTGGATATACATGTAAATTACCTCTTTACTGATGTCATTAATATCTACATCTAGGAACGGCAGTGCTGTCGTCATATTCTTCGACAATAAACATAGCTGGAAAACATAGCATAATTAAAGTCAAATGGCCTAAACTGTAAAAAATACACATTGGTTTTCCTTTTAAAAATTTGTAACAGTTCTTCATTAGTTCTCCAATTTTAGGAGTAATACCATCATTTAATCATGCTGTTGTATTTATTGAAATGTGAAATAACAATACCAAAATTAATCTGAATCTAAGTATTGAAGATGGCTATTTGAACAAATACTGTCTGTTTAATGCAAATAAAATCAAAATATAGTAAGACATGTTCGTCTCAAACACTTTTACCTTTTGGCATGTTGAACTCTTGTGCTAGTCCAACTTTTTACTTTTTTGTCTGTATTATAAATGCTGATTACTTGAAATTGCTCAGGCCAAATGAATTACATGTACTTGCATCAAACATAATATTCACCCAAAAATTACAAAAAATGAATTTTTTACCTTTTTCAACTCATCATTGTAGATCATCAAACTTTCAAGAATATTTCCATATAGAATATGTCATAATTGTAAAGATTTGAAGTAGTTCACATATACCCACCTTGCATCTGAATTCAATTCACTTCTTTTCAGTTAAATAAATGTTTAAGATAAGTATGATTTAGTTTTGACAGAGACATTATAGGTCTGTGGTTTTTAGGAACAATGTGTTGAATGTATACATATCACAAATTTAGGTAAATCATAGATCAAACTTTGCGGTGATAAGTTGAAGCAACAGGTAACACAGTCTTCCTTCAGTCTCTTATGCTTCAAAACATCAGAGTTTCACTATAATGTATTTGGAAGACCCACAATTGAAATATGTCCAACAGAGAATAAACTAAATCATGCAATGAATCAAAATGTATTTTTTACTTCAGTACATTACCTGACACAGATCTGCATGTATGGATGTAAGCTGAGCTGGAAATAACTGGATCTTATTGATACCATTCACTAATAGTCTTATTCCTCTCATTGGCTGAAAAAGGATCATATTTATTTCATTTTGCAATATATGAAGGTAGTTCCACAAAAGACAGTTCATAATTACAAATTAATAATTATAGAAAATACTTATAAGTGCAAACATCATTTCATTACAATTATTTTATATGAATGAGTTGAAAAGTGAATTTTTTCTAAAAAATTTTGTCTGATTCTGCGGCAATGATAACACTGCTTCCTGCTTGTGTTTATATTCAAGGAGTAAAACATGTTTTATTTACAAATTGTGAAAAGGTAATTGCAAAATACCAAACTGGATCAATGGATCAAAACATGAACTTAAAACTTATTAAGAACTTAGTATGAGGTATGAGTAAAGCTCCTAGTTGAAGGCCTCATGGTGACTTCAAGATGAAGAACAACAATGAAAGCACTGTTCCATTGTTTGGTTTACCATGACTTTGTAGAGACTTTACCTAATGAGCATTTACTCCATATCCTTTTATTGTTTATCTAAAAAAATGTGGTGAGATCGCAGAACCTACTTCATCATTTTCAAAAACTTGTACATCCTCCTAATAAATGGTTATTTCAAGAATGTCAAATATAAAGAAATATAAATGTATAAATAAATTTGAAGATTTTGAAAAATAAGCTTTTGAACTTTGAAATAAAAAGTTTCAATCAGACAATTTTAAGGCAAATCTTTCCCTTTTTGGGAAAATTTTGTTGAGAATGTTTTGGCACAGTTGTTTTAACATAGACAGTAATAGTCAGATCTTTCCATCAATTTTGTTTCTGTAAACTTTGATTGTCCATATCAATAGACATGAAGAGCACTAAAGACACAACATGCTGATAGGACTGAGGCAGAGTAGAATAAAGGGCTATGCCGAGCACAGCATGATACAACTGCAGCATGTCGAACACTGAAATTTAAACAAGTGTAATTCAAAATGAATGAGGATACAGTAAAGAGCTTGATACAGTAATTAAATGGACACAATAAAGAACTTGACCTAGTAATTCGCTGCACACAAACTAAGGAAAACAAAATTTAGCTCTTTTAATTCCATATACAAGATAGGAAATGGTAAAAGGTATGTCAATTAGGTTAACGGTCAACATACTACTTTAATTATATGAAAAGAGGAATCAGAAGAAACTAACCCATTAAAATCCAACAAAAAAAAAAAAATAAAAGATTTTACATATTTTGAAAATTGCAATTTCAGCCCTTTGACCCCTTATAGCTCGGAAAACGTAAGAGCTACACCAAATCCACCATACCACCGAAAGCTTATATCAAGAGGAATCCAAAGAAAAAATCCCATCGCAATCTGATGAAAAATAAAGATTTCACCTATTTCGAAAAATTGCAATTTTGGCCGCTTTGACCCCTTGTAGCTTGAAAACGGAAAGAGTTACGCCAAATCCGTTGGCATACTACTAAAAGCTCACCTCAAGAGGAATCCAAAGAAAATAAAGGGCTACGCAGAGTGCAGCATGATACACCGCAGCATGTCGAACACTGAAATCTGAACAAGTGTAATTCAAAATAAATGAGGACACAGTAAAGAGTTTGATTCATTAATTAAATGGACACAATAAAGAGCTTGACCCAGTAATTAGCTGCACAAAAACTTTTTACCCTTATAATTCCTTGGCCCCTTTGACCCCTTGTAGCTTGGTAACAGTAAGAGCTATGCCAAATCNAAGATAAAAATCCCATCAAAATCTAATGAAAAATAGACTTCACATATTTCTAATGATTGCAATTTTGACCTCTTTGACCCCTTATAGCTCGGAAACAGTAAGAGCTACCTCAAATCTGTTGACATAACCCTGAAAGCTTACATTGAGAGGAATCCAAAGAAAAAAATCCCATCAAAATCTGTCGTAAAATAAAGATTTTACATATTTCTAAAAATAGCAATTTTGGCCCTTTTGACCCCTAATAGCTCGGAAACGGTAAGAGCTAAGTCAAATCTGTTGTCAGCTCTTAAAGCCTACAATGAGAGGAATCTAAAGAAAAAAATCCCATTGAAATTGGAAGAAAAATAAAAATTTTAGGAAATCTGCATGTTTGCAATTTTTGCCCCATTGGGCCCCTGGTAGCTTGGAAAAGGAACAAGTTATTAAAAATCTAATGGTGCAGCGCTATGTTAATTTTTCATAAGGAATCCACTGCAAAAAACTGCATCAAAATCGGACTAAAAATAAAAAAATTAAATTTTTGAAATTTGCCCCCTTTGGGCCCCATTTATCTCATGAACGGCACATGCCACATGAAATTCGTTGGCATAATACTGATTGGAAATTTCCTCAAGAAGACACTGAAAGAAACCCCATCAAAATATGATGAATAAAAAAGATTCTACAGTCAAATATGTTAAAACATCAAATTTAACCCTTTTTGGCCCCTTTTCCCAAAACGGGTGGGGCCACAATGACCAAAACTAAGCCAAGCCTTCCTTTTGTGCCAAGGAACATTGTGTTAAAATTTCATAAGGATTGGTCAACTGAAACTAAAGTTATTGACCAAAAACAAAAGTGTCTACAGACAACGACGACAACGACAACGACAACGACGACGACGACGACGACGACGACGACGACAGCACCATACCATTATACGACCGCAAAAATTTTTGCGGTCGTATAAAAATTAAAAGATTTTACATATTTTGAAAATTGCAATTTCAGCCCTTTGACTCCTTATAGCTCGGAAAACGTAAGAGCTACGCCAAATCCACCATACCACCGAAAGCTTATATCAAGAGGAATCCAAAGAAAAAATCCCATCGCAATTTGATGAAAAATAAAGATTTCACCTATTTCGAATAATTGCAATTTTGGCCACTTTGACCCCTTGTAGCTTGAAAACGGAAAGAGTTACGCCAAATCCGTTGGCATACTACTGAAAGCTCACCTCAAGAGGAATCCAAAGAAAATAAAGGGCTACTCAGAGCGCAGCATGATACGACCGCAGCATGTCGAACACTGAAATTTGAACAAGTGTAATTCAAAATAAATGAGGACACAGTAAAGAGTTTGATTCAGTAATTAAATGGACACAATAAAGAGCTTGACCCAGTAATTAGCTGCACAAAAACTTTTTACCCTTATAATTCCTTGGCCCCTTTGACCCCTTGTAGCTTGGTAACAGTAAGAGCTATGCCAAATCAGTTGAATAATAATGAAAGCTTATGTCAAGGGCAATCCAAAGAAACAAATCCCATCCATTGAAATCCAATGAAAAATGAAGATTTCACATATTTCGAAAAATTGCAATTTCTGCCCCTTTGACCCCTTCTAGCTGGGAAATGGTAAGAGCTACACCAAATACATTGCCAAACTACTGAAAGCTTATATCAAGAGGAATCCAAAGAAAAAAATCCCATCCAAATCGGATGAAAAATAAAAATTTTAGGTAATCTGCAAATTTGCAATATTGTCCAAATTCGGCCCCTCATAGCTCAGAATATAAAAAATCTGATGGTGCAGCTCTATGTTCATTTTCAAAAGGAATCCATAGCAAAAAACTGCATCAAAATCGGACTAAAAATTAAAAAAATAATCTGTTTAAATATTACCCCTTTTGGGCCCATTTATCTCGTGAACGGTACATGCCATATAAAATCTGTTGTCATACTCTTGATAGGTAATTTAATTAGGAACACACTGAAAGAAACCCCATCAAAATCCAATAAAAAATAAATATTCTACAGCCAAATATGTGAAAACACCATATTTTGCCCCTTTTGGCCCCTTTTGTAAGAACGGGAGGAGCCAAAATTACCAAAACCCAACCTTGGCTTCCTTTTGTGCCAAGGAACACTGTGGTAAAATTTTATAGGATTGGTCAATTGGAACTTAAGTTATTGGCCAAAAACAAAAGTGTCTACAGACAACGACAACGATGACGACGACTACGAAGACGACAGCGCCATACCATTATACAACCTCAAATTTTTTTGTGGTCGTATAAAAATCCCATTAAAATCCAATGAAAAATAATGATTTCACATATTTTGCAATTTTGGCCGCTTTGACCCCATGTAGCTTTGAAACGGCAAGAGCTACACCAAATCCGTTGATATACTACTGAAAGCTTACATCAAGAGGAATCCGAAGAAAAAAAATCCCATCGAAATCCAATGAAAAATAAAAATTTTAGGTTTAGCAAATTTGCAATTTTGGCCCCTCATAACTTGGAAAGGAAACAAGTCATAAAAAAAATAATAGTTGAGCGCTGCATTAATTTTCCATAAGGAATGTAATGAAAAAAAACTGCATCAAAATCGGACAAAAAATGAAAAACAAGAGGCTCTCAAGAGCCTGTATCGCTCACCTGGTCCATGGTCAATACATAAATTCAAATAAACTTCTATGTTAAAGGGTCTCATTTTCAAACTATGTAAACAAACATTTATGTTATATGATCAAACTATTTTCCCTATTGCCTGCCATCTTGGATAAGGGATGGATCTGCAGGACACAATTTTAAAGAAAATTAAGTGTTGTGCCAAAGTTTATTTCCAATTGGCCAAATGGTTTTAAAGAAGAAGATCTTTGAATGTACTCCAATATTAAACTATGTTTCCCATTGGTAGCCAATTTGCATAACGTGCAGACTTGAGGGACATCTGTTTTGAAGGGGACCATCTAAGATGCATTGTGATTAAGTTTTATTTTAACTAGCAAAGTTGTTTCAGATAAAAAATTCTTTATGTGCTCTTTCTATACAGTCCAGTAATAAATTTAGTTCCCCGCAGATGGCCATGTTGGATGATATATAGGCACCAAAGACACAATACTTAGTCAGCACCTCATAGCATCATACATGCCATGTAGTAATCAAATCCATCTGTGGTTTTCAAGGTTAATGTCATCAGTTGATCATTAAGGGCTTTACTTAACAACAAAAAATATGCAGGCTATGAGGCAAAGAAACTGCTTGCTATTTCATGTCAGCAAAGCATACAGTACAGTGGCCAATCAAATATTTCCCTTTAAGACAAAATATCTTATATAGAAAAATAATTGTAACATATAATAAGGTAAAGATAAAGAAAGTATTTTTGCAAAAAATTGTAAAAATTTGTGCAAAAACACTGTTTTTGCTCTTAATTATAAATAAAAATTGTTTTAACAAAGCTACAAAAGGGAATTTCTCTAAAGCTTAAAAGAGAAAAGTTAACCAAAGAAGAATTGAACACAGAATTTCAAGGGAAATAACCAATAAACCATAAGGCATTGGAAAAAAAAAATGGTGAAAATCAATCAATAACTCCTACCCAGGCCTTTGGATTTTCTTCAACATTTCAGAGTATGTAGATCTTGATATGCTGAATATTATTCCAATTTACACTTCACCTCTATCTGTTGAAGTTTTTGAAATAAAAAATAAAAAATGCATAAATTTTGAAAAATTTACGGAAAAGGGGCTATAACTCTAAGACAGGTTTTCCGATTTTCTTCAAAATTGCAGAGCAGATAGATCTCGGCATTCTGAACAATTTTACTCCAGTCAGATTTTTGATATCTGCAACGGTTTTCAAGTTTTTTGCCAAAAACATCAATTTACCCCCATGTTCTATTTTTAGTAACAGTGGCCATGTTGTTTGGCCCTCGGACTAACTGAACACATTTTTTAAACTACATACCCTGGTGATGACCCAGGCCAAATTTGGATTAAATTGGCCCAGTGGTTTCAGAGGAGAAGATTTTTAAAGAAAAGTTTACGACGGACGGACGGACACCAAGTGATGGCAAAAGCTCACCCTGGCATAGACAGGTGAGCTAAAATAGATTTTTGAGATTTCCCCCTTTTTGGACCCATTTCCCTTTTGGGACCCATTTATCTCATAAACGGTACATGTGACATGAAATCCATTGTATACCACTGATTGGAAATTTCCTAAGGAACACACTGAAAGAAACCCCATCAAAATCTGATAAATAATACATATTCTACAGCCCAATATATGAAAACACCTAATTTTTCCCTTTTTGGCCCTTTTAAAAAAAACGACCGGGGCCAAAATACCCAAAACCAGTCCCAACCTTCCTTTTATGACAAGGAACATTTTATTGAAATTTCATAAGGATTGATCATCCAGAACTGAAGTTATCGCACGGAAGCGAAGAGACTACGACCTTGCTGCCGCCAGTATAATACCAATATACGACCTCAAAAATTTTTTTGCGGTTGTATAAAAACTATACATATACAGCCTTCATAAATATGATATAAATATTCACAAATACCTGTTTCTTTTCTACCAAATTTTGAGTAAATCTGTGACATAAGTCTGCAACTACAAAAGAAAAAAATAGTATCTTAACAAGACACACTGTGGACAGACAATTTTTATTGGTTTGTTGAGACGATAAACTCAAAGTGATAAAATTTCTTACATTTGTATATTTTATGTAGAAACAACAATTAATATATATTGAAGGGGGATAACTCTTATCTTTCAACATTTTAGAATATTACTCTTTACTGTTGAAAAGTATGCAAAGGGAAAATGCACAGGTTCAATTAAAATTCCAGATTGAAAATTTTGTCCAGAGAGGAAAAATTTTAAAGGTGTAGTATACAGTATAAATTTATTAAGAATTTACATGTTCTGAATTCTAAATAAGTTTTATTGACATTATATTAGAAAGTATATGATCATTATACTTAATATAGAAAATCTTACAGCTGTCTGTAGCATATCTGACATGTTCTCCGTTACAATTATTGATAAATTCTTGCGTCTGTACAAATAAGGTTTCAAAGTCTGGTATGTTTGGTAAACTGTACTTTACACATCTAAAATAATAATAGGAATAAAGGGCTAAGCCGAGCACAGCATGATACGACCGCAGCATGTCGATCACTGAAATTTCAACAAAAGTAGTTCAAAGTGAATGTGGACACAGTAAAGAGCCTGACACAATAATTAGATGGACACATAAAAAAAAGCTTGACACAGTTATTAGCTGGAAACAAACTACAGAAAAAATCAACCCTTTTGATCACTTATTGATAAGAAAAACTGTAAGAAGTATGCAAAATATGTTACTATCAACTAACACTTTACATCCATAGAAATAAAAAAAAAAATCCATCGAAATCTGATGAAAAATAAAGATTTGACATATTTAGAAAAATTGCAATTTTGGCCCCTTTGACCCTTTGCAGCTCGGAAAAGGTAATAGATACGCCAAATCCTTTGGCATACTTCTGAAAGCTTAGATCAAGAGGAATCCAAAGAAAAAAATCCCATCAAAATCCGATGAAAAATAAAGATTTGACATATTTAGAAAATTGCAATTTTTGCCCCTTTGACCCCTTGTAGCTCGGAAACAGTATATGCCACGCAAAATCCGTTGACATACTTTTGAAAGCTTAGATCAAGAGGAATCCAAAGAAAAAATCCCATGGAAATCCAATGAAAAATAAAGATTTGACATATTTAGAAAAATGGCAATTTTGGCCCCTTTGATCCCTTGTAGCTCGGAAACGGTAAGAGCTTTGCCAATTCCGTTGACATACTTCTGAAAGCTTAGATCAAGGGGAATCCAAAGAAAAAAATCCCATTGAAATCCGATGAAAAATAGAAATTCTACATAATCTGCAAATTCGCAATTTTAGCCCCTTCGGCCCCTCATAGCTGGGAAAGGAAAATCTAATAGCTGAGTGCCATATTAATTTTTCACAAGGAATCCATTGAAAATCAAAGTCCCACAGGGACTGGTGGATTAGTGTCTTTGATGGCAATGATCAGTATCTAATCTAATGATATTTTATGTACACTGTCCAATAGTGTCCATGTAGGATATGAATAATTGCCTGTCTGTGTCGTGAATAATTACTCATTTTTTACTATGGGTCTAATTATAATGATGATATCAAAACCAAGAAAGGAATGCTCATCAAACTAGAGCTGTCGCCGAATGGCAACCAATCATGCCCCCGCTCATTGAACCCTGAATCAATAGGGATGTGCAAATTTAAGCGTGTGTTGACACAGTACAAGTATGGACACAATGATAGGCCTCTCCTTTTTCCAAAATACATAAAAGGGAAGTTCTGAGCTGGAAAATCAATTCTATGGGTGCTAGGTAATCTTTCTGTGAAGTTTCATCCATTCTGAGGCACTTTGAATTTTCCCGCCTTTTTCCAGTTTTTTTGAAAATTCTGAGACCCAAAATCATTTCTATGGGTGCTAGGCATCCTTCTTGTAAAGTTTCATCAAATTTGAAGCACTTTAAATTTTCCCGCCTTTTTTCAGTTTCCATGGCAACGGCGGCCATTTTGAATATTCCAAAAGATATGTGTGTGGGTAAGTTAGATTCCTTTAAAGTAGTTGGAATTTGTTTGCAAACTTTCTAAAAAAACATGAATAGTTGTGTTTTTCATTCGTACGGACGGATGGACGGACGGACGAACGAACGAACGGACGGGATGGACAAGGGTAAAACAATATGCCCCCGACTTATCGTCGCAGGGGCATAAAAAATTAACATGCCTTTCTGACAGTCAGCAAGTATTTACTGGTGGCCATCTTCATTTGATCACACCATCCAATCAATGGCAATCAAACCATTAGAGACAAATATTCAAAGAATTTTGATTTTATACCAGAAACCTATTACAATGTCGCAGAGGTGCATTGTTGCATGACACGGATGTTTACAGACTAAACCGGAAATAAGCCTGTGCACGAGTTGTAAACGAGTAAACCCCAGAGCACCCCATAATTCTGCACAGTTCATTGTGAACTTCCAAGGAATACAGACGCACTGCCTAGTCGCTGTTTTAGTATTCCAGGCAGTGCGAGTTTACACCAGGTAATATTGGTTTAATGTAGTATTAGACTTTGTGTAAATATATCACGAGGCCATTTTTCAGACAACATAAGGGTTCC
>MJUU01069976.1:0-14703 GCA_002080025.1 Modiolus philippinarum
ACGGACGGACGGACGGACACACGGACGCAGACCATTACTATGTCCCACTGTCGCCGTGCGGCGGGGGACAATAACAGTCACTGAACCATGAAATTGAGGTCAAGGTAACATGACAGGTGTCAGACTGAAGCATTACACCAAATATGGTATCTCTATACATTACAATGGCTCAGAAATTGACTTGAATGTAAAACTATGTCGCAATATTTACAAAGTCACTGAATTGGCAAATGAAGTCAATGTAACTTGACAAGTGGAGACTGGCATGTACCCACTAAGATGCATCAATACACTAAATATAATTGATCTATTCATAACAAATACAGAGAATAGGACTTGAATGTGAAACTATGTCACAATTTTCACGGAGTCTTTGAACCATGAAGACAAGGTCTAGGTCATCTGAAACATGTGATGCTGGAAAGCTCATAACCTAAGGTGTCTGTGGACAAAAGATGATCTGTGTATGTATTACAGTTAAAAAGTTATTAAGGTTTTAGAAAAAGTTCACAACACCGCCGCCGCCGTTAAGCAATACCTAATTATACCAAATATAAAGTAAAACTAGGAGATAACATGCCCCTGAGCAAGATTAAATTCAAGTGTAATTTTCATAGACAAGTTTTAATATGTGTGTCTGTAAGACACATATGATGCCCCCTGCAAAACATATGTTGAGGCTCCATAGCAACAGTGGCCATTTACAAAATTTTGGGCCCAAATCATTTCTACAGATGCTAGATAACCTTCCTATCAAGTTTCAGTAATTAAGACACTTTTAATTTCCTGCTTTTTTCCTTTTTTATGGAAACAATGACCAGTTTGAAAATTCTGAACCCAAAAATCATTTCTTTGCATGCTAGAAAACCTTCCTGTAAAGTTTCATCCAATTTGAAAATTTTTTAATTTTCTTACCTTTTTTTGGCTTCCATGGTGTGTGAACCTCTTAAAATTATGAACATTGTGAATGTTGAAATTTTGTTGCATAATTTTTGAAAAAACATTAAGAGTTATTTTTTTTTATACTTACTGATGGACGAATGGACAAACAAGGGTAAAACCTTATGTTCCCAGACTTATTGCCACAGGGGCATAAACAATCTGTACAAATGAATGATTCTTGGTCTTAGTATCCTCGTGTATCGTAAAGTCGAGACCCCAAGACTATTTGGCCTAAAACAATTTCTAAATTACTTTCTACAATGCTGTAAATTTTAGAATAAACAATAAAATACTTGCACTCTTTTTTGACTTAGATTAAATTATGTGTACATACTTAAAAGATTATTAAAAAGCATCAGAAACTCGGAGGGTATTTCCACTATAATTTTGGTAGTGGTTGTGATTTCGAGATCATTCGACCTTACAACAGTCCGGCCCTGTGCCAGTCCGGCCTTATGACAATCCGGCCTTGGTCTATCCGTCCCTGTATTGTTAACTGATACTATATCGTTGTTTTGTTCAGTTTGGTCATGATATCGGAGATAGAAAGTCGTAATATTTATTGTTCAGACTTATATTGATGCATTTTTTCAGAAATTTGTCATAAAAAAATGCTGCAGAATATAGGAACGAAGGAGTTTTAACCATTTACGAAATCCGGTACAGTGAGGGATAGCCTCTGAACTATGTACCAAGTTTATTTTTATTTGAAATGTTAGCAATACCTATAGTTAAGAAACAATTGCAGACTGAGAATGCCGAAAGTACAAAATTCAAGTGGATTAAATAAACCAGAGTCCAAATTCACGGCAAATATGAGAACACCAGAAATAGAAGACCATAGTCATGATACACAAACATGCTGAATATAACACAATTGGCATATGAAGTTGAATTTTTCTTATGGCAAAAACAAATTCAACTTCTTATAACAACTTTTCACTGAAAACAACAGTAATACATGAATTATTGTAAGGCCGGGTCTACTTTTAAGACAGGGCCAGATTGGAATGAGGTTGGAAAGTTCAGGGCCTGATAGGCAGGGACGTATTTGTCGTAAGGCCGGAACGTCTTGTTACCGTGTATTGTAAAGTCGAGACCCCATATTTGCATACCATTGTGAATATAAATGAAAGATTAAAATGGCACAGTTTGAAGACCATTATATGTACTGACAATCCCAATTAAAAGCAGTAATAAATCTCTTTTCAGTGTCACAAAATATTTAGAGTTTGAAACTGTACTAAACAAGTGATGACCCTAAAAGATGTCTCGCCCGTCCCTGCTGGACTCTAAATTGATGTGAAATCTAAGTGAACTTATCAGAAAAGTGAATATGCTCACTAGACTGTGAAATTGAGGTCAAGGACAAAAGTCACCTGCCAGACTGACATGTACTACCCAAGACCAACCTACAAACCAAATATTATCAACCTACCACTTCTGGTTATTGAGAAATGGACTTAAGCAGAAAAACTTAAAGTGGCCACTAGACCGTGAAATTGAGGTCACGGACAAAAGTCACCTGCCAGACTGACATGTACTACCCAGGACCAACCTACACACCAAATATTATCAGCCTACCACTTCTAATTATTGAGAAATTGACTTAAGCAGAAAAACTTAACATGGCCACTAGACCGTGAAATTGAGGTCAAGGACAAAAGTCACCTGCCAGACTGACATGTACTACCCAAGACCAACCTACATACCAAATATTATCAACCTACCACTTCTAGTTATTGAGAAATGGACTTAAGCAGAAAAACTTTACATGGCCACTAGACCGTGAAATTGAGGTCAAGGACAAAAGTCACCTGCCAGACTGACATGTACTACCCAAATCCAACCTACATACTAAATATTATCAACCTACCACTTCTAGTTATTGAGAAATGGACTTAAGCAGAAAAACTTTACATGGCCACTAGACCATGAAATTGAGGTCAAGAACAAAAGTCACCTGCCAGACTGACATGTACTACCCAAGACCAACCTACATACCAAATATTATCAACCTACCACTTCTAGTAATTGAGAAATGGACTTAAGCAGAAAAACTTAACGTGGCCACTAGACCATGAAATTGAGGTCAAGGTCACATGACGTTATGTCCGTCAGGTAGCACTTGATTAGTACTACCAGTGGACCAAATATGATGTTCCTACATCAAAGGGTTTCAAAATATCCTGTATATAGTAAAAGTTAACCGGCGACGTCGCCGTCGTCATACTTTGCACGCCTATGTCTCACTTTCTGCGACTTTTGTCGCGGGCGAGACAAAAATCTCAGTAGAGGAACAAAATATTGGCTAAAGCTTTTTCAACTGCTTGTATAATATCCTTAATATAATCTGAATTCTTTCTTTTATCCATGACTTTTGGTCACATGGTCAGGTGTTATGAAATCGAAAGTTGGGGTCAACATCAAAAAGACCAATCATTAAATATAAGAGATATTTTTGTTGTACTCATTGTCACACCTTTTACATTGTGAAAGGTAAAATGAATAAGAACTGATATGTTTTGTGAGACATTTTTCTCAAATTTCTTTAAACATAAGTTCAATTTCAGTCTTAAATTATTTGACCTAGATATGCAAATTATTCAGCTGACCGTGTCTTCCATGACCTTGGTGTCCTAAGTGCTCTAAAAATAGCCAAAATTGGTTTTCTAAAAATGGACATTATCAAATATGGCAGAAAATGGCATCTTTCAGGTTGTCTTTGTTTTTACCTGTCACAATATTGATTTTGAACAGATACTTGTAATTATTTACAACCCAGACATCACTTAAACAGTTTGACAATCCTGGTTCAAACAATTGCTTTCACGTCATCTAATGAATATGCAAAATAGATGACCCTCGACTTTACAATACTCTTGACTTTACAATACACGACGATACTGTAAACGTGGCTATTTTTGCAGGGAGTTAATTTTGTGAAGTTCCGTACCCAAACCTTTCACATGGTTAAAATATTTGCGAGCTTTGAGAATTTTAATTGTAGAATGTTTGTTATTAAAAGTATTCGCGTTGGGGTTATATTCGCATAAAATTCTCAAACGCAAAATAACGAAAATTACCCCCACACAAAAATTTCCATGTTTTCAGTATTCTTAAAACTGTGATGCATTCATTTATGATTATTTTATGGATTATTTCAAACTGTAATTTTTAAGAGTTTCAGAATAAATTTGATTCTTTGGGAACAATCAACCAGTCTACATATAACTCAAATGATTTGATATGATCAATGTAGCTGTTGCTTAACAATACTTACAACACTAATTTTAAATAAAGTATCATCATATTCAAACAACTTCAATGTTAGATCATATAAAATAAATCATGAAATTAATTTCTGCAGATGAAAATGTTTAGACAACATACGTGTAAATTTGCAATGCCATATAAAAATATGATGTTGGGTCATGCACATTTTTATTGTTATATGTACCACATTTCATTTACATTGATCACTTTTCTTACATGTATCTTTTTTTACATGTATCTTTCTCTTTCTCTTGTCTTACTCATACATTCAAAAATACAACATTGATTCAAAGATCATCTCTGTTACATGTCATCAACTGATCAGCTAAACTGTTCAAAGACTTGTTCCATTGTAAACTTTATCTCATGTTTAGCATGTTTAGACATGATCTGCACTAATTACTCTGCTTTCTTCAACTAACGGTGAGAAGTTAAGTAAATGGTTGCTTTATTTCTTCAGGAAATTTTATTACCGTTTTTGTGCCTTCGATTTCTATTGATTCAAATACATAACGTCTACAACAGCGGCATTCTTGTCCACATTTTTCAGATCCACATTTAGAACATGGAAAATGGCATCCAGGACAGTTCAAATTCAAACAATCACAAATATCACTACTGTTCTCTAAATATAATCCTAGTTCATCATATACTTGGTTTTTTCTGATGCTGAAATGAAAAAGTGTTATAGTCAATACCTTGGTTATATTTCAATTCCTATTCCTTAATCAATTTTATAATTTGCTACTATCTGTTTCTGAAACAGATGAAAGCAATTTTCCAAATTGGTTAAGCAATTTCTGAACCAATCTTACAGTTTTACAACTCCCTAGTTGCTATCAAACTTTAAAATTGGTTCAACAATATATGAATAGATGATTCTTACGTGAGTACAGCTGGAGTTATTTGGAGTAATATAAATAGTTTATTACATTGGGCATTTTATTTTTCAAGAACTGCAAACAAAAGGTTAAAAATGTTAAATTGTTAGTTTAAAAGTATAATTTCTAATTTCCAATATTTTTTTTTTATCTTTGGTATATTTTAATTCATTTTCATTATTTTTCAGTATAAATGGAAAAATGAAAAAAAATAACAAGGGAGATCATAAATATGATACGTTTGTGTATAATTATTTCCCCTAAATAAACTAGTACTTTCACGTTTTCCTCCCAAAAATGATCATAATAAAAATTCATATACAAACATATAAAAATGTGCCAGAAATAGCATTATAAGATTAAATTTGAGTTCATATCAAAGATACCATATTTGGTACCATATTTGTAGACATATTTTGACCTTGACATTGGCCTGAGGGCAATTTAAAAAAAAAATTAAAACGGCACCATATTATTACACATTTTGTCCTTGACCTTGCCCTGAGGGCAATTTTTTAATAAAAGGCTATGCCGAGCGCAGCATGATACAACTGCAGCATGTCGAATACTGAAATTTGAAAAAAGTGTAATTCAAAATGAATGAGGACACAGTAAAGAGCTTGATACACTTATTAAATGGACCAAATAAAGAGCTTGATACAGTTGCAATTTTGGCACCTTTGGCCCTTTAGCTCGGAAACGTTAAAAGCTATGCCAAATTTGTTGACATACTACTGAAAGCTTATATCAAGAAGAATTCAAAGAAAAAAACTGAACGAAATCCGATGAATAATAAAGATTTCAAATATTTCAAAAAATTACAATTTTGGTCCCTTTTACTCCTTGTAGCTCGAAAACGGTGATAGCTATGCAAAATCAACTGACATACTACCGACAGCTTACATCAAGAGGAATCCAAAGAAATCCAAAGAAAAAAATCCAATTGAAATCCAATGAAAAATAAAGATTTCACATATTTTGAAAATTTGCAATTTTGGGCCCTTTGACCCCTTGTAGCTCTGAAACTGTAAGAGCTACGCAAAATCCATTGCATAGTACTGAAAGCTTATATCAGGAGGAATTTAAAGAAAAAAATCCAATAGAAATCCGATGAAAATATTTAAAAAATTTGCAATTTTGGCCCCTTTGACCCCTTGTAGCTCGGAAACTGTAAGAGCTACGAAAAATCCCTTAGCATATCACTGAAAGCTTATATCAGGAGGAATCACATCAAAATAAGATGAAAAATAAAAATTTTATGTAATCTGCATGTTTGCAATTTGCCCCGTTTGTCCCCTCAGAACTCGGAAAGGATACAAATTATCAAAAATCTGATGGTGCAGCGCCTATTTATTTTTCATAAGGAATCCATTGCAAAAAACGGCATCAAAATCAGACTAAATATTAAAAAATTAAATTTTTAAAATTCGCCCCTTTTGGACCCCATTTATATCATGAACGGTACATGCGACGTGAAATCAGTTGACATACCACTGATTGGAAATTACCTCAGGAGCACACTGAAAGAAACCCCATCAACATCCGATAATTAAACATAGGTAATCAACGATTACAAAGTTCGCCTCGTTATGTCACATGGACACAGAAACCCTATTTGGCCAGGGTGCTCATTTACCATACCTTATATGCATGTATACAAAGGCTAGATGATCTTACCATGTACAGTAACCGAGACCTGAATTCGGACATAAATGGTAAAGTGACCTAATTTTGCCTGGATGCTGACCTACCCCTAAAGATGAATGCACATGCAAGGTTAGATGATCGTACCATGTACAGTTACTTAGATCACCCCGGTAAACGTGAGATCGTCAACTCGGACGCGATCAGAAATGCAGATTGTTGTTTTCATTGCAGTAGGAATATCAGGTGAGAATAGACGGCATATTTGTCTTTTTTTCAGACCATCTTTCTAGAATTTTTTTGTTTAGAAAGCAGTACGTATTTCTTGTCGATGTTTTTCTGTCCCGAAGATACACTTACAATGGATATTTGATTGTTTCAAGTCAATTTTGTTCTAGCATTGTGACCACAGTCTAACATTCGAAGCTAAATTTAAGCAAAAACTTTGTATTTCCTATATAAAAAGAGTGTTTAAATTACACAACATTATTTTTCATTGTTTTCATTCAAGATTTAGCTCAATAATAGAGTGTATATATATCCAATAACTTTGAAATATCGTTTTCTTTAGAACATGTCACAATAATTTATGCGATCGGCAACGATGTAATGAGCGATCATACAACTTACTATTAATGATAAACAAGCCATCGTGCAACTTTTAAATCAAAAATTTAAGGAAGTACTTTGGTTATTTATCATGTTTACTGTCCGATTCTGCTGAAGTTTTTGGCCAGTTATTTTGTCATGGAAATAGAAAATAAATACAGATTAATACATGGGCATTTCCATATTGGCCTGGTTATCATCCCGAGACACCCATATTGGCCCGGGACGGAGTCAAGTGACAATATGGGTCGAGGGATGATAATCAGGTCAATATGGAAATGCGCATGTATTAAACTTTTTATTACATACTTCCGACGTTAGAAATGCCAGGCCGATATGGACCGGAAGTCGTTTTTTTTGCCCAGGCCAATATGGACCGGAAGTCGTTTATTTTGTCTGAGATGCACGAGGAGCATAAAATAACCTATTATTTTCCTGGGGTGTGAAAATATGGACAGTTTACTTCCGGTCATATTGATCATGCAAAAACGCTTTTATTTCTACTAATTATGTAATAATTGGTAATAAACGATTACAAAGTTCGCATCGTTATGACACATTGTTACAGCTCAACGCAATTTTGCCTTGATGTTGACCCCACATGAAAAGCTACATTAGAAATTTGTTTTGCGAGTATGGAATTCTCTGCTTGTATTGCATCGAGTGCGACTGCACGAGATGCAATACGAGCTGAGAAATCCATCCGAGCAAAACTAATTACTTATAGTGTTTTTATCGCCAATTCGTTATTAACTAGCAGATATATGTTTCTTTTTCCACTGAAATATTTTCTTTGGTTAAACATATTATTTTTGGTTAAATATGGCGATTTCTTTCTTGGGATTATTTTTGTCATGAAACGTCAAGGGAAGAGATATTAATACGCTGTTGCTAACGTTCCATAGAGATGGTGATATGTTCATATCAGTGCAGTAATAATAGAATTATCGTCACTTGGGAACAATAAAAAATTAAGCTAATTAGCGATAAATGATGTTATCATGACTGTGATCTGAACTCGTTAA
Source organism: Modiolus philippinarum (assembly GCA_002080025.1). Classification (NCBI taxonomy): domain Eukaryota; kingdom Metazoa; phylum Mollusca; class Bivalvia; order Mytilida; family Modiolidae; genus Modiolus; species Modiolus philippinarum. The sequence continues at coordinate 8,378 of MJUU01069976.1, forward strand.
ATCAATCAAGCAGAAAATGTAGTTCAAAAAGACCCAATTTTGCCTGGATGCTTACCTTCCATTAAAGATAATACATATACAAGGTAACATAATCATACCATGTAAAGTGACTTGGACCTGAACTCATCCATAAACTTGAAAGTAAATCAATCAAGCTGAAAATATTGTTCAAAGTACACATAATTTTTCATGGCTGCTGATATACCATCAATCCTTCCATGTACACTGATATATATTTTTCGATATTTCTGTTTGCCCATTAATCCGTTCCACGATAATATAGTGCAGCAATAAAGACGTCGGTTACTCCTAACAAACATATTCTTTTAAACTCATTTAGAGTTATGAAAATTAACCACTTTTTTAAGGAAATTATGTGTGTATTAACTCTGGCAGGTCACTCACAAACTTTACCTAAAGTCCTTTGGTCTTATTCAGTTTGTGAGTGAGCTGCCGGGGTTTATACATAGATAATTTCCTTAAAGCCAGTGTTTAATCATATATTAAACTCTACACTTCTTGAGGAATGCCGTGTTTGCAATTCAGGGAAGATGTAGGTTCTCCGCCAGCCATCAAGGATACAAGATTGGTGATTTCTGTTTTTTTTTTCTACCTGTGCGTCGATAGTTTGCCCATCTCCGAGGGCATCATCAACCAAGTAGGCAAAATTCGAGAACGTTCCCGATTTTTTGATATTTTTAATCACTTTCCTTTGTATATCGTTCCCTAAGTCGCGATTGGTTCGAATGCATTGAATAATGTTAAAAATTATTTCAGCATGACATTCCACAGAACAGTTACAATTATTATTATGCGTGTGCATTTTCGTAATTTTGATATACCATATTTTACTACCTTCCATAAGGCAAAAATAAATGCAATGGCCAAACAAGAGAACAAAACGCATAGTTAATTCCTTTACCGTGCATGTAAAAGTAAGGACTATAACATTAACCGCTATTGAAAAGCTGTTCACCGGCGTTCACTTATTTAGATTGCATTTTCGTATTCAAGTTAATACACCTGACAGACCACCACTTGTCACCTTGTGTCCGTCTGTCTCTCCATCTGGCATTAAAAACATAGCATTATCCGCAACTCATCACTGACTCTGTCTCATGTGTATTAACTCTATTTCCTTGCTTTCAATGTTTATTTCAGGCTGGAAGGTTTGTCTCTCCTGCAGTGTGGAGTCTGTATAAAGATTCCCCGTGGGAGAAATGTATGCTCTCTATCTTTTTCCAGTTATGGTGTACTTGAGCGTGAGGGAATTACTGTCATGCTTTCAAATTTTGGCATTTATTATTTTTGTAATTTCCAAATGTAATTCCTACCACCTGTTTATAGTGCCCACATCTCACTAGTAATGAAGGGAAATTACGCTTCTATAGTAACATTTGTTTATCTTTTGGCTTAAAAAATTACCAAAAACTAAATCTACAAAAATCAGACAGGCCTATATTGACAAAATTAAGAATAAGTTCTTATTCTTTAGAAATTGAAACTGGAAGATATTCTAGACCAAACATTCCGGCCGCAGAAAGATATTGTAATCATTGTAAAAACATAGTTGAAGATGAACAACATTTCATTATAAATTGTTCTTTATACAATGAAATAAGGAAAAATTTCAACATATTCACAAATATAGAAAAAGATATGATTTCATTAGAAAAATACTAGACCCAAATGATATAAAACAAGCCAAAGAGATTTGCTCTTTCTTAAAAGAAGTGTTTCAAATTCGTAAAACTTGAGTCGGTGTCAATCAATCTGGTGTAGATGAACATATTGTTCTGTCATAAATGCATTAGGCATACAATTAGATTATTTTACTGTTGTTACTTACTGTTTTAATGTTTGTAGTGTTTGTTTATGTGTATTGTATGGATTACGCTATCGTCTGTGCTTTATCCAATAAATATTTGAATTGAATTGAATTTTATTATGCCAAGCTTTCTTACAATCGACTTGATGAGTGTTCTGTTTTTGTCTATATGTTGTAATCGTCCACTAGCTTAAGATACTAGTGATTTGTTCCGCAATGGATGACAGTGGTTGTAAGAGCACTTTGCTAGTTTGATTTATGTTTGGTAACGATCTCGCATCCATGACCAGAAAAGATATTGATGTAGCGTTTTTTCGGCATTTAGCAAAGAATTCCGCTCAAACCGGTCTTTAACATTACTATGAGGTATGAGCAATGCTCATTGTTGAAGGCCTCATGGTGACATGATGAAGAACAACAACAATATAAGCGATGTTCCTTAGCTTGGTTATACCATGTATTTGTATAGACTTTGTCTCATATGCATTTACTCCATATCCTTTCATTGTTTATTGTGGTCATTTTCTAGCCATCTTTATATTGGAGACGAGCAGACATGCATCATGATTTTAATCCCCCTTCGCGACGAAAAGCCGGACATATAGTTTACCCTTGTCCGTCCGTAAGTTTGTTTGTCAGTTCTTACGAATTCAGACTCGTTTAGCTGGGACAATCGACTTTTTCACCGACGAGTTGAAAGTTCTGCATGGTATGCATTTTTGATGGTATTTCAGCGTCCAGGAAAAATTGGGTTACCTTGACAGTGGGCCATAATAAGGCAAATTTTTAACTGTTGATTACCTATGTTTGAACGCAAGTATCCATATATAAATATGTCCTGGTGTAATTTCTAACCCTCTGTAGAATTTCAGATATTGTCATGATTGTGCCTACCGTTAGTGAGGCTTGTTTAGGGTATATTGGGATACGGGATATTTGCCACTTTTGTTAATGGGATATGGAATATTTGAGACAAAAAGTACTGGGATGTGGAATATTTTGACTATGGAAAATGGGATATTTCAATAATTAATGGGATAACTTCAATTTTCAAAGGGAGATTTTTGCCCAGACTTACTGGGATACGGGATATTGGGACCCCTCTAAACAAGCCTCGTTTCTAGTTTTTCATTCAAAGATCCTCTCATTTGAAAAAATTTCCGGCATGTCATTATTTTATTATGTTTGTGGTGGTTCCGATTTGTCCTTGTCAATGTTTGAATACTAAAGTAATTACAGAGACATGTAAATTAATATTAATTATATGTCTCTAAGTAATTATTAAAACCTTCTTCAGTTTTAACATGGTACTGTTCGAGGGTTAGAAAAGTAACACGTATATTGATTTTTAATTTGTTATGTCTTAGGTTTAAAAAATGACATTTACCAATCAGCTATCAAACAGCATGATCTTTCAAAAACATATTTTCCTCACTCACAGTATGACGGGTGCCATGAACAGAGCCGGACATGCTTACTCTTCCGGAGCACATGATGTCATTCTCAGTTTCATGGGAGTTCATGCTTTTGAATGTTGTGTTTTTTTCTGTGCTTTGTATAACGTAGCTTTGTATCTGTCTAACGTCGTTGTTTTCTGTACTCTCGTTTTTGCTATGTCTTTTGACATCGATTTTTGTAAATACTACTTCTATGTTCGTAAGGTGTTCTACTGCCGTTGTTTCATCCAAGATTGCAACCAGCGGTATACGTTGCTTAGAATAAACCGTTGAATTTTATGGAAAAACACATTCAAAAATCTTATTTACTGAAATTACTTGGTCGACTGAAACCAAACTTATTTACTAAGGTCTTTAGATGGTTCCCTTCAAACATTGTCTCCGGCAGGATGGTCTCCAGCAGGGAACATAGTTTATCATTGACCCCTGTATGGGGAAAGGCCATTTAGATCTCTGAAACTGTTAATATGAGAACGATATAGCATCTTGAGAGCCCCTTGTTGCATGCAGACAATAACAAATATTACTTCATTCTGTTAGATACATCTGGAAACAAATTCAAAAGCAAAAAAAGGAGAGAAAATTCTAAAATCGAAATTATCAAAAACACGGCAATTCAGATGTAACACACGTTGAGACATGACGAAGACAAAAAAAAATAGTGGGAACAAGAATTTTCATGGAAATTTGTTCAAACTGGAGAAACTCTACTGCTAAATTACCTTTACTTGGACTTTATAATGCTGCTTAGTCTCATGAGTAAAATGAATTCAAATGGTTCTTTATTTTTACTTAATAAGTTTTCCGATCGCATTTTGTGCGTTATACGATTGCTTTGTTGGCATTTTTTTTGCGTTGTTGATCGCATCTACGTTTTCATTTTTCATATAAAAACTCATTTTAAATGCCGATATATGTAAGTAGCAGCAAGAATGTAGAGTTTATACTGTCATTGTGTGTTTGAAATAACTAAAAATTCATAAATACCCTTTAAATGGACCCATTACAAAACTGGTGTTATCCATGTTTACATCCGCGTTGTGGATCGCATCTGAGTTGACGATCTCACGTTTACCGGGGTGTAGATCTGAACTCGGACATAAACTTGATTGTAAGTCAATCATGCGGAAAATATAGGTCAGAGACCTAATTTTGCCTGGATGCTGACCTACCCCCCAAAGATGCATGCACATGCAAAGTTAGATGATCATACCATATACAATTACTTAGATCTGACCTCAGACTTAAACTTGAATGTAAGTCGATCATGCGGAATATATAGGTCAAAAATACCTAATTTTGCATGGATGCTGACCTACATCCAGAGATGCATGAACATGCGAGGTTAGATGATCCTACCATGTACAATTACATAGATCTGAGCTCGAACGTAAACTTGAATGTAAGTCATTCATGCGGAAAATATAGGTCAAAGTGACCTAATTTTGCCTGGATGCTGACCTATCCCCAAAGATGAATGCACCTGCAAGGTTAGATGATCGTACCATGTACAGTTACTTAGATCTGAACTCGGACATAAACTTGATTGTAAGTCAATCATGCGGAAAATATAGGTCAAAGTGACCTAATTTTGCCTAGATGCTGACCTACCCCCAAAGATGCATGCACATGCAAAGTTAGATGATCGTACCATGTACAGTTACTTAGATCTGAACTGCGACGTAAACTTGAATGTCTGAACTCGGACATAAGCTTGAATGCAAGTCGATCATGCGGAAAATATATGTCAAAGTGACCCAATTTGGCTTGGATGCTGGCCTACCCCCAAAGATGAATGCACATGCAAGGTTAGATGATCCTACCATGTACAGTTACTGAGATATCAACTCGGACCTAAAATTAAATGAAAGCCAGTCAAGCCGAAAATATAGGTCAAAGAGACCCAATTTTCCTGGAGGCTGTGAGTTAGCCCAAGATGCATCTGTACACAAAGTTTGATTACCCTACCCTGCCTACCCTTCATAGTTACCAAGATATATACTTAAATGCGGACGCGGACGCCGGGGATACTCCAATAGTCCCCCTCAACTTAATTGAGGCGAATTAATAAACAAAGGTAATCAACCATTACAGAGTTCGCCTCGTTATGGCACATTGTCAGAGTAACCCAATTTTGCCTGGATGCTGATCTACCATCCGAGATGTATGCATATGCAAGGTTACACATTATGATCCTACCATGTATAGTGAATGAGATCTGAACTCATCCAAAAACTTGAATGTAAATTAATAAAGCGTAAAATATAGGTCAAAGTGACCTAATTTTGCCTGGATGCTGACCTACCATTAGAGTTGCATGCATATGCAAGGTTACAAGATCCTACCATGTATAGTGACTGAGATCTGAACTCATCCAAAAACTTGAATGTTAATCAATCAAGCATTAAATATATGTCAAGGTGACCTAATTTTGCCTTGATGCTGACCTAACATCAGAGATGCATGCATATGCAAGGTTAGATGATCCTACCATGTATAGTGACTGAAATCTGAACTCGTCCAAAAACTTGAATGTAAATCAACAAAGCATAAAATATAGGTCAAAGTGACTTAATTTTGCATGGATGCTGACCTACCATCAAAGTTGCATACATATGCAAGGTTACATGATCCTACCATGTATAGTGACTGGGATCTAAACTCGGACATAACCTTGAATGTAAGTCGATCAAGCGGAAAATATAGGTCAAGGTGACCTAATTTTGCCTGGATGCTGACCTAACATCAGAGATGCATGCATATGCAAGGTTACATGATCCTACCATGTATAGTGACTGAGATCTGAACTCGGACGTAAACTTGAATGTAAGTCGTTCAAGCGGAAAATATATGTCAAAGTGACCTAATTTTGCCTGGATGCTGACCTACCATCAGGGATGCATGCAAATGCAAGGTTGCATGATCCTATTATGTATAGTGACTGAGATCTGAACTCGGACGTAAACTTGAATGTAAGTCGTTCAAGCGGAAAATATAGGTCAAAGTGACCTAATTTTGCCTGGATGCTGACCTACCATCAG
>MJUU01069976.1:22105-34475 GCA_002080025.1 Modiolus philippinarum
GAGCTTCGTAACTTTACAAGACGCATCTACATACAAAATATTATTCCTCTACAAGTTGTAGTATCCCAGATCTGGGCTCTTACAAAAACTTTAACCTGAGTCACTCATGCATGAAATGTAGGTCAAATCCACCTATTCTATATACAATGATATAACAACCTCAAGTTCTCCTCAAGATGCATCCATGGGCAAAACATTGTCCATCTACGACTTGTTATTCAAAAGATGTATGGTCTTAAGTTTGAACGGACGAACGGGTAAAACGCTATATCCCCTTACCAACTTCGTTGGGCGAGAGGATAATTAAATTGAATATCATGATGATGGGTCCATTTTCAATTCCCTATGATTTTTTTCACTACCATTATAAAACAATGCAAAAACTATATTATTATATCCTGTATATTTCAAAAGTAAATTCAGACTCCGTTTTTCACTTGAAAGACAACACAAAATTATTTCTACAGAAATTTTATTTACTATTCTACTATTCGACTGCTTTTATTTTTTGACTGAGATGAGATATGGTAATAGAGATATAAGAAAGCAATAAAAAATAAAAGAATTAACAAGTTCTATCAAAGAATATAGAAAACATTTTGAATGGACTTCCATGTTAAGCCTGTTATCTGTTATCTGTACACCTGAATTATTAAATCATCCACATGTATGGATGATAATACTACAAATATACTTCAACTTAGTTTATATAACTGTGAACCTACTTCTCTCTATAAATTCTTCTATTCATTTTTCTCATTTCTCGTGCACTTCTTTCAGGATCAAAATTATCCATAAATTTTCCTGGATTTGCAAATGTCAAAGATTTTAATTCTTTTGCCACACTCTGAAATAGAAAACATGAATACTTGTTAAAAAAAATACATGTGTGCATAATTTTCTTTTTATAAACATAACAGTGGCAAAAACTTAAATTCCTTTTGCCAGAAACTGCTCCTATTTTTTGTATTTGTTCATCACCGGTCAGAGAACTATAGAAAAATGAAAAAGAAACATAGTTTGTCTTCTTTTTTATTCCTGACCACACCATGGCCCTGTGGACTGATGAAATGGTTACCATTTATACCAAGCACATTAGTAACAACTAGCAACTTTAAACACTGTTATAACAAACATCATGTACAATCAAGGAACGTGAGTTTAACTTTTAGCATTATTTGTTGCTGTGAGCCATCAAATAGTAGGATTATATAGAGTGTTGTTGTTTGGGTCCTGTTTAAATTTACTGAACATAACAATAAGTTTCTGAATCACATTCCACTCTTAACAGTATTATACTGTCCAAAATCTGAAAATATTCTCTTAATATAGAACATGATGTACTGAAATTCAGAGATATATCAAGAATAAGCAATAGAATCAAAACTGTCTATTTTAGCAAAAAAGCGAAATCATTATTGTAGATGTACTTCTTAGTTGTAGGTATTGTAGTATATCATTTAAATGAATAAACAAACAAGAGGCTCTCAAGAGCCTGTATAACTTTACTGAACCTTGGCTGACACAGATATATTGCAAAAGGGTCCAATGTTAAACTATGTTCTCAGTTGGTGGCCACCTTGGATTGTATGCAGACCTGCAAGGCACAAAGGACAAGGTGCAATAAGAGGCTGGTTTGGACCTAAATTTAGGTTATTTTTTAAGTTGCACCTGACTATTTTCTTTTGTGTTCGTTTGGAAGTTCAAATCCCACTAAAGGAAAACATACAAAATTCAGAACCCATGACGTCACAGTAGGTATAGTTCTGACATAGTGTTGAAGTTACTATTGAACATTTCATAGAAAAGCAAGGAATTTGGCATATTTTCGAACGGTTTTCCTAATCGTCAATATAGAGCACATTCAAGAACAAATTAGATAATTTACCAGCTGGTTAGTACAGATGCGTTAGACCTCTCATATAAATATTTTTGTTGTTCTTGCATGCGCTCTATGTTTTCACTTCAGAAAAAGTAGTCAAAATTGATCAAATTTGTCATTTTCCGACAAAATGTGTAATTTGTCCCATTTTCTACACTGAAAAACTCTGTAATGGTATATTAATACTTGAGTGATATTCCTGTTAACTGTTAACCCATATTAAGAAAATTTCAACAAAAAACAATCTTATTTTGAGGCCAAATGAGGCCCTTACCACACCTACTCCTTTCTGAGGACAGTTGTGATCAAGTTTGGATTGGTGGTTTCTGAAACCATATTCTATGGGGTCAAACATTAAACTATGTTCCCTGCTGATCTCCCTCTATATTGGATGAGGTATGGACCTATTTGATGCATTCTTTGGAGGAGATCCTGTAAGAACCAGTTTGACTTACATGTAGTTTGATTCTAATTGGACTGTTAGCTTTTGAGAAGATCTTGGAATGTGTTTTCCATAGGGTTAATGATAAAGTACATGTATGTTCCCAATGGTGGTCATCTTGCAATTCATAGGCAGATATAGGGGTGTGGGTTGTTTGCAGTCTGATTTGTAGGATGCATACGTATTGACTGGAAACCAGGTTCTTTTCCTGAAATAACTTTGGCACCCCCTTTTGATCAGGAGGCACTCTAATTATTCTTAGTGTCTTTACTCGGGTCAGACCAGAGTCTTTTGTAACTGAGAAACGTACCCTGTGTGTACTGTGTGGAGCCTGACAAATTTTGTTGAGCCAGAATATTTATTTCCTAAAATCTGAAGGTCAGAAAATTCATTTCATTTATTTTCAGTTTTCTTACAGGCAACATAATTATTATTTTACTTTTACCATAGTGTATGTGGAATTCTGGGGCCAGATTATTTATTCAATTATAGGGAAGTGAAGGCCAGAATATTTATTTTCACCATGATTAAGACCAAATTATTTATTTTAAAAAATGCCCCCCACACACACACACAGAATAAAATGGTCATCACCTTATTCCATGCCATTCCATATTGAATATTTTATGAAACACTCAGAGACTTGCTCATATTTAATATTTGTAAACAAATTTTCCAAGGCCAGGCTAGAGCATACTTCGAAAATATCAACCCTGCATGGCAACAGAATTATGCTGCAAATAAAGGGCTATGCCGAGCGCAGCATGTTGACCACTGAAATTTCAACAAAAGTAGTTTAAAGTGAATGTGAACACAGTGAAGAGCTTGACACAATAATTAGATGGACACAAAAAGAAGCTTGACACAGTTATTATCTAGAAACAAAATAGGAAAAAATTCAACCCTTTTGATCACTTACTGATGAAAAAATGTAAGAGCTATGCAAAATATGTACTATCAACTAAAACTTTACATCCATAGAAATTCAAAGAAAAAAATTCCATCGAAATCCGATGAAAATAAAGATTGGACATATTTAGAAAAATTGCAATGTTGGTCCCTTTGACCCCTTGTAGCTCGGAAACAGTAAGAACTACTCCAAATCCGTTGACAGGCCCCTTTGACCCCTTGTAGCTCGGAAACGGTAAGAACTATTCCAAATCCATTGACATACTACTGAGAGCTTAGATCAAGAGGAATCCAAAGAAAAAAATCCCATCCAAATCGGATGAAAAATAAAAATTCTACATAATCTGCAAATTCACAATTTTGGCCCCATTCAGCCCCTCATAGCTGGGAAAGGAAACAAGTTATCATAAATCTAATAGCTGAGCGCAACATTAATTTTTCACAAGGAATTTATTCAAAAAATAAAGGGCTACGCCGAGCGCAGCATGTCGACCACTGAAATTTGAACAAGTGTAATTTAAAAGTGAATGTGGACACAGTTAAGAGCTTGACACAGTAACTTGATGGACACACTAAGTAGGTATATATAGTAATTGTTGGACACAAACTAGAACGAAAAAATCCGTCGAAATCAAATTAAAAAGAAAGATTTTACATACTTTGAAAATTGCAATTTCGGCCCTTTTGACCCCTTATAGATCGGAAACCATAAAAGATATAAAAAAATCTGTTGGAATAATACTGAAAGCTTACAAAAAGAGGAATCTTTAGAAAAAAAATTCAATCAAAATCCAATGAAAAATAAAAATTTAGGTAATATGCATATTTGCAATTTTGGCCCCGTTTGGCCCCTTATATCTAAAAAACAAAACAAATTATCAAAAATCTAATAAAAGCGCACATGTTAATTTTTCATAAGGAATCCATTGAAAAAAAAATGCATCAAAATCCGACAAGAAATAAAAAAATAAAATTTTTGAGATTCCCCCCTTTTGGGCCCCATTTATCTCATGAACAGTACATGCGACATGAAATCCCTTGACATACTACTGATTGGAAATTTTCTCAGGAGCACACTGAAAGAAACCCAATCAAAATCTGATATATAATAATAATTCTACAGCCAAATACAAGAAAACACAAGATTTTCCCCTTTTTGGCCCCTTTTTAAAAACGGGAGGGGCCACGATGACCAAAACCACTCCAAGCCTTCCTTTTGTGCCAAGGAACATTGTGTTAAAATTTCATAAGGATTGATCAACTTGAACTTAAGTTATTGACAAAAAACAAAAGTGTCTACAGACAACAACGCCGCCACCGCCGACGACGACGACAACGACGACGATAGCACCATACCATTATAGGACCTCAAATTTTTTGCAGTCGTATAAAAACTGCATCAAAATCGGACTTAAAATAAAAAAAAAAAAAATTTTTGAGATTTGCCCCTGTTGGGCCCCATTATTCTCGTGAGCGGTACATGCTACGTGAAATCCGTTGGCATACTCCAGATTGGAAATTTCCTCAAGAGCACACTGAAAGAAACCCTATCAAAATCCGATTTATAATAAAGATTCTACAGACAAAGATATGAAAACACCCAATTTAACACTTTTTGGCCCCTTTTTTAAAAATGGGAGGGGCCACACTGACCAAAAATAAGCCAAGCCTTCCTTTTGTACCAAAGAACATTATGTTAAAATTTCATAAGGATTGATCTACTTGAACTAAAGTTATTGACCAAAAACTAAAGTGTCTACAGACGAGGACGACGACAACGACAACAATGACAGCACCATACCAATATACGACCGCAAAAATTTTTGCGGTCGTATAAAAATGACTACAATCAATGATGGTCCTCTCCCTGATTAAGAATTTTTTTATTTCTAGCAACTTTGAAACTCTAAATTTAATTTTCCATGTTAACCCAGAAGAATTACATGTACCTCTTACAAAACTTGGATTGTCTCCCCTTCACTGGCAATATTTATTTAACAATACATGTCGATTTGTTCACACAGGATATTCCAATAGTTTCAAGAGGCTCACAAAATTGTAAAACTGCAAATTTCCGCAGATATGTAATTACATCTATAGATAAACCATTGTTAAACATGTTGACTTGTTCACTTTTATCGACATTTCAATGAATGTAAATGTATCAATACATGCACACCATATGATTTGCATTTCGGCAAAAGTAAATGAACATGTTTCGATCGGATATTATACTGTCAGTTCATATGAGATATGTCCTTGATAGAATTTTAGATTTTACAAGACCGTTTCTATGATGATGGCTGTAAATTATGTACATGACTATTTTGCATTGTATGGTGAACTTGAAATTCAGTACCTTCTTGTTTTCCTTTGTTGATTGGTTACCTTCAGGGCTTAGATGTCTGATGACAACAATACATGAAAAATCATTAAAATGTAAAACAAAAAAAATTTGTGGTTGGTCGATTGATGTTACTATTTTTTTTTTAGATGGAATTAAAAAAAAAATTAGGGTCAGGGAGTATCAAAATGGGATGGCTGAGTTAATAGAAACACAGATTTTTTTTTACGCCTAACCAAGGCCAAGATAAACTTCTGAAACCTTCAGTTCACAATTTCAGAAACAAAAGCACTGTGGGTAGAGCATAAATATTTTGACTCAGGTCAAAGAATGTAGATAATGTTATGTCATTGGCTGAAAATCAATTGTACCTACACCGAGATATTGAAATACAACCACTTGACCCACAATTCCTCAGTTACTGAAACAGCAAGTTTAAATCCTAGTAGTGTACATGACAGGGAGGGAAATGTCAAAGTCAGAAATTACACATGGTCGAAAGGCTGTCTGGAAATCATCCAAGCCTACGGCCTTCTTCCTTGAAAGAAAGGCAATATATTTTTGAAATCTGTAGCAAAAAAGAGATATATTTGTGCACAGGTATCTGAACAATTATCAAGGACTATATGTAAAAAAAAACACTGTGTATGCAACAGCATCTCTCATCTCGAATTTTCAGAGTTCAATAAATATTTGTTATTGTGTATTTTTCACTGCAGTCTTTTTGTTTGCTAAGCCAGAGATTGGCACCTCTGCTATCACCTCATATAAATCACGGGCACATCAGAATTTAACATTTTTAATTAAGTTGACATTTATATTTCCAAACCGAAAAGTGAATTGTTTTCCTTAATTATTTTATAGAGGTGTTTCGAAAATTTGAATTAGAAATATTCATTAATAAAAAAAATGGAAGAATGTGTCCATGGGCCACAGATGCCCCCACCTCCTTGAAATTGAAACCCCTAAATCTTTAAAGGCATAACTATGTACAATATATTTATCAAACAATTATAAAATAGGATTTGTCTACTGTGATAAATAGGCATTGGAACTGGTTTGGTTTTGATATAATGCAGAGTTCCCACAAATAATCTGAGAAACACTCTTATATGTAATAATAATCTATTTTTAGCGACCATGACCTTGACGTTGGTGGTACCAACCTGGAAATCGATAGGGTTCTGTGATGGGTGACAAGTGAGCATGTGACCAAGTTTGGTTTTAATCCAATGCAAGATACACAAGTTTTCATCCTAAAACCAAAATTTTATTGAAATTTTAGCCTATTTTTAGCAACTGTGACTTTCACCTTGGGGGTACCAACCCCAAATTTGATAGGGTTCTGTCTAGGGTGATAAGTAATACTGAAGTTATTATCTGGAAACCAAATTTTTATTGAAATTATAGTCTTTTTTTAGCAACTGTGACCTTGACCTTGGGGGTACCATAAAGAAATTTGATATGGTTCTGTCATGAGTGATACGTGAGCATGTGACCAAGTTTAGTTTTCATCCAATGCAGGATACTCAAGTTTTCATCCGAAAACCAAAATTTAATTGAAATTTTAGCCTATTTTTAGCAACTGTGACCTTGACCTTGGGGGTACCAACCCCGAATTTTATAGGGTTCTGTCTAGGGTGATAAGTAAGCATTTGACTAAGCTTGGTTTTGATCAGATGCAGAATGCTCAAGTTATCATCTGGAAACCAAAATTTTATTGAAATTTTAGTCTATTTTTAGCAACTGTGACCTTGACCTAGGGGGTTTCAACTCTGAAATCATCAGGGTCCTGTCTCGGGTGATAAGTAAGCATGTGACCAAGTTTGGTTTTGATACAATGCAGGATACTCAAGTTACATCCGGAAACCAAAATTTTATTGAAATTTTAGTCTATTTTTAGCAACTGTGACCTTGACCTTGGGGTACGCAACTCCTAGTCACAGTACTTCAAGCCCTTTGATTATTGCAGTTATCGATCCTGGATGGCTGGAAGTAAATTTCCGGGGTAGCAGACGCTTGTTGTTTTGACGAATTTTCTCAATCATTTGAGCATTATGTTATTGAAAAGCATAATGCCATTTTATTTGGAAAGTTTTTGGTCAAATATACGTCAGTATATAACAAGATGCAGTCCCCAAGCAGGAGTCAAAATTTGGGACAAAGGTGTGAGCATTGTTAATGCTCTGCATCAAGGTAAGACTTCATATTTTGATTGGATTCCCTGTAAATGGATTGTATGGATACGTTGGATGAATAAATGCTAGTCCTGAACATATGCTGTGAGCAATGGATGCACGTCTACAATAGCAACTTGTCGTCGCAATGTCAATGATCTTGGCGATGGATCATGCAATCTTTATTTAAGCAGTGAAAACAACCGTCACGAAGTAACACATAGCTGCATTTAGTTTGCTGACAAAACCTTCCCTTGCGTCTTTTCTATACTGCATGACTGTGTATAAGTTGTAATTTAGCGTATAAACAAATATACTCAAAATTCTTGCGTAACGATATTGATCTGCTTTATCGTTGTCATGGTTGCATATAATGTTAAGAAATATATTTTACAAAAGACTTTTGATCATGATGATATTTCACAAATAGATGTTTGTTAAAATTGTGTTTTAATTATGTTAATGTTTTGTATGTTTTTTTCTATGTTTACATTTATGTATAAAATGTATCTATAATGTATTGATATTGAGGGCCTCAGGGAAGATTAGTTTTGTAACTACCTGTGTTACCCTCTTGAAATAAAGCCTTTATTATTATTATTATTATTATTGTATCAACCCCAAAATCGATAGGGTTCTGTATTGGGTGATAAGTAAGCATGTGACCAAGTTTGGTTTTGATCCAATGCAGGATACATAAGTTATCATCCGGAAACCAAAAAGATGGACAGAAGAACGGACGGACAGATGGACATACAGATCAGGGTGAACCTTAATGCCCCCAACCGCCTAGCTGTGGGGGCATAAAAATATTGGCAAATAACCAGAGACTTCATGTGGAAATCTGACAATGAAGATTGTAATGTGCCTTGTTATCCCAACACTTTTCTGAAGAAAATGCAGGGATATTGTTTTGGTCCAGTCCGTCCGTCCGTCTGTCCATCCGTTTGTCTGTTAGATGGACCTTGTCAGTGGAACTCCTTCCTCATTTTTGGATTTATGGATTTAATTTTGTTATAGAATTGTTGCATATAGTCTGCAGATGCGCAATAAACTTTCGGATTTTTGATATTGGTCTTGGTGCAAACAAGAGGCCCCAAGATGTTGATTTTGAGACATATGTGAGCTTGTCAGTGGAACTCCTCCTACATTTTTGAATTTATGGATTTAATTTTGTGATAGAATTATTGCATATAGTCTGCAGATGCGCAATAAGCTTTCGGATTTTTGATATTGGTCTTGGTGCAAACAAGAGGCTCCATGATGTTAATCTTGACACAAGAGAGCTTGTCAGTGGAACTCCTCCTACATTTTTGAATTGATGGATTTAATTTGTTTTAGAATTGTTGCATATAGTCTGCAGATGTGCAATAAGCTTTCTGATTTTATAAATAAGTTTTGATGCAGACAAGAGGCCCCAAGATGTCGATTTTGGCACATGTGAGCTTTTCAGTGGAACTTCTACTTTTTTGGATTTAATTTTGTTATAGAATTGTTGCATATAGTCTGCAGATGTGCAATGAAGTTTCGGAATTTTGATTCCGGTTCCAACTTTGGTAAATTTCCTGAAAATGTTAAAGACTCATATTTCTTAACTTTTAGCATATGCTTTCATTTTATTTTACAAGAGTTTGGAAAAAATAAAATTTTGAATACTTAGAATTCTGAAATATGATTCCAATGTTGGAAAATATCCTGAAAGTCTCAAAGACCACTTATTTTTTGGAATTCTACCTAGCAACCATACATGTAGTAATTTGTTTCAATTACGGCAATCATTTTCACCAATTGGATTTCAAAAATATTTGATTCCTATTTTGGTAAATTTCCTGAAAGCGTCAAAGACCACTTATTTTTTTGGAATTCTACCTAGCAACCATACTGTTAGGATTTGTTCCCATTAGGGCAATCTGTTTCGCCAATTAGATTTTCAAAATAATTGATTCCAAATTTGGTAAATTTCATGAAAGTCTCAAAGAAAACTCATTTTTGGAAATTCTACCTAGCAACCGTATATCCTTATATTCTTTCTTAGTAAAAATAGTGACTATCAATTTTTTCAAAAAATGTGGAGAAAAATTACCCCAAGGGTCTATGACGACTGTTTTCTGTGTCAAACAGGTGAGTGCGGGGATGGCCATCTTTTCTGATGGCACCACTTCTAGTTTATACTTTTGAAACTCCTTTTTTATTTCCGTGATTACAACTTCCTAGTTATGAAAACTGAAAAATATATATATTTTTATCATGCTGGTTGTGTTTAGATAGTTTTATTATGATATTTTCATACAATATCGGGATATCAGCGATTTATGTTTGTGAAGTGGAAGTTTTATCAAAGTCTTGACGGCAGCTTGATTTCACGAGAATTCGTCAAGTTGCCAATCTCTATATTTACATATCACTGGTTTAGCCAAGTATACTCATTATATACTGGTAGCCCCTAATATCAATGATATATCATTATGATGGTATGTAGCTATGTAGAAATGGTGACATCACAGTTAAAAATTTAGTAGAAATGAATGTGAATACCATGGTATAATGGAACTCACATATTATGAGAACCTACTATACAACCTTGCCTTCAGAAGAACAATTTATCTCCACAAATACAAATAAATACAAATATTTTATTTCCATAAATGAGGCCCAGCCGCATGTGTGACATATAGACTGACAGAGATAACAGTAAAAGAGAAATCTAAATTTTAAATATGCATCAAATCTAGTTATCATTAGTTTATAAGTATACAGTGACTGTCCAGAAGAAATTCGCAAATGCTCTTTAAAATAAGACGATCTTCAGAATTTAGTAGCCAAATTAGTTTATTGACTGAGGATAAACTCTGAAAATTATGACAAGTCGTATATACAGTGCTAAAAATTTTATCTCGTTTACTATTAAAATATGTACATCTTATAAGAAAATGAGTTTAATATTCTACTTCTATATCATTGTCTATAATCACACTTCTCACATTTATAAACGTTCATTTGAAGGAATTATACATGTAGGTCAAACATATCTATCCGTTTCAATTTTAATCTATGATTACTCATTCTAAATTTTGTGAATACTTGTCTATACTTATATATATAATTATATTCTGTAATTATATTTTAAAAGTATTTTTCAAATCCAAAATTGGATTTAAATTTAAAATATGTGGCCAACTTTCCTGAATTAGTATCTAAAATATCATCTCTAATATAATTCCATTTAGCAATATAAAAATCTCTTATTTTTGCTTTCATTCTTACTTTAAAGATTTCTGGTGATTTAATAAGCAATTTGTGAAATTCTATCTGATCACCTAATATAGTCATCACTTTCGTCACTTCAGAATACCACGAATCTCCAGGGATTTTTCACCAATCTCTCAGGGGCCCATTCCCAATGGCAATTTCCTCACTTTTTGCCCAATTTGTAGTAAATAAATCCCCAATTTTCAAATAATTACTGGGCTTACTAAACTTGGTTATTAGGATGATGATATCAAATTATTTCTGTATCAGGTTATCGTCATATTAACAAAACCAATCTTCAAAACGATCCTGTTTTTAAACTTTCTGACAAGTACCCACACTTTATTTATAGAAAATCATTTCAAGGATGCATGAAATTGGAATACCGCTTGTGTTCACGAAAATCAAGTGAACAGTCCTATGGTTTGTCAACAATATTGCAAATGGCTAACTTCTGGGTTGTATAAAATTCGGAACCACATCGGAGAAAAAACTTTCCGGATTTTGTATATATTCAATGCACAGTTACTCATTAAAGAATTGTGTAACTGAAGGTAACAACTTTAACATGGATTCATGGTTGTTTCTAACTGCCTGCCTGGTTTTCATCAATATATATGTTTCTGGTGTTATCATAAGCTTTTTAATATAGCTGCAAAATGTAAAAATATCTTTTTGTGTATTTATTTTTTAGCCATTCATCACACATAGGGGAGGGTTTGGATTCAAGAAAACGAGTTTAATCCACCGCAATTTTTGTGCCTGTCCAAAGCCAGGAATATGTTGGTCATTGGCTTGTCCTTGTCTTCTTATAAAATTTTAGTTTCTTGATATTTGGGTTATGGGATGTGGTTTGTTTCCATTGATTTATTCATTTTTTTTACCTTTTTGGGGCCATTTAGCGCTTACTATATGATGTGAGGTTCCTCACTGTGTTGAAGACCGTACGGTGACTCCTAGATGCTTTGTTTTGGGTCGTTTTAACCTGGATATGGGATGTTGTCTCCTTGACATTTACCCCATTTCCTTTCTTTTTCATATGAAATTTTACAAAATAAATTCAAAACTAGAGGCTCACATGAGCCTGTATCGCTCACCTGGTGACTGGTTTTATTCATTGTCACCAATAGACCACCCATTCATACTATAAATCAGTTCACCAGATGTTACATTTTCATTCTTGGATGAAGTACAAACTAAAAATCACAAACTTTGGAAGGCATCACCCAAAGACAATTGTAACCAAGTTTGGTTCCAATTGGCTCAGTCCGTTCAGAGAAGAAGACATTTGAATGCATTTCCCATAGAGTCCCTATGTTAAACTATGTTCCCTGCTGGTGGCCATCTTGAATGAGGTATGAACATAA
>MJUU01069976.1:60241-71512 GCA_002080025.1 Modiolus philippinarum
CACTGAAGCAAATTGAATCAAGCTTTACAGGAATGATATACGAAAGGTCCTTTACAAAGATTGCTCATTTAGTTTTCGTTTCAATAAAAATCATGGCCCCCAAGCATGCAACATAGTAACATTGAACCCTATAGGAAAATCACACTTTCATCTTCTCCTCTGATACCTTTGAAGCAAATTCAACCAAAAAGGAAGTTGAAGTAAATGTTTAGAGGGTCCTTTGCAAAAATTACTCATTTCAATAGGTGCCAATGGATGACATAGCTATACATCAGACCCCATTGGTATAAAACATAATTTTTGGTCATGTATGGCATAGTAGCATTTTGTCAGGTGAGCGATACAGGCTCAGTCTCTGAGCCTCTAGTTTAGTCCCAACTCCTTCAAAGCTGTAAGACCTATTCCAACCAAACTGTCAGGATATGTTGTTCACATGGTGTGGTTGTGCACTTGATACTTTTTGTCTCGCCTGTGATGAAAGTTGCAGAAAGCTAGACATAGGCGTGCAAAGTATGATTGGGACAGCAATGGCAGCGTAAACTCAAGTTACTATATAGAAGCCTTTGATGTAGGAACTTTATATTTGGTCCATAGATTGTTTACGGTGAACCCTACCTGCTGGACCAAAAATCATGTGACCTTGACATTTATTTCGCGGTCCAGTGACCAGGTAAAGTTTTTGTCTTGCCTGCGTCGAAAGTTGCGGAAAGGGGCCAGGTTAAGTTTGTTTCCTTAAGCTTGTTTCTCAATAACTACAAGCTATAGGTCAATGATATTTGATATATAGCTTGGTCTTGGCTAGTACATGTCAGTCTGCCATCTGGCTTTTGACCTTGACCTCAATTTCACGGTCCAGTGACCAGGTTACGTTTTTTTGCTTATGTCCATTTCTCAATAACTACAAGCTTTAGGTCAATGATATTTGGTATATAGCTTGGTCTTGGTTAGTACATACCAGTCTGCCATATGGCTTTTGACCTTGACCTCATTTTCAAGAACATAGTAATTTTTTTTTTATTAGAACAGTTTCTCAATTACTGTAATTGGTACAGTAATATTATTTTAATAAAATTGGTTTGGTAAAACTTCAGGAAATCATATCCAGCAAATTACTGTATCAATACCCTTGTGTGTCAAACATAATGTGAATCCACACTTACCTAAATTTTACTTTTGCCCGGAGTTTCAATATCGAAATTGCGGGCCCTTCCGACAATGCCAGTTTCAACATGCTCTAGTAACAAAGGTTTTCAATTAAAAATTTTGTAGCAATAAGCTTTTCTTTACAAACTATAGGTGGAAATTAGTGATGTTGTCTTTTTCCTCAGTCGATTGTGAAGTTCGGCTCGAGTGTTTGCAACATTTACAGCGTATATTTTTAAATGTTTTTACAGTTTTATCCACTATGATGACACCTACATTCTGTGCAGTAATAATTTTGACAAGAATCTCTTCCTTTATCTTTATAAATGAAAATGATTAACAATGAAGGGATATGGGGTAAATGCAAATGAGACAAAGACTCTACAAATACATGGTAATACTAAGCAATGGAACAACACTTTTCTTGTTCTTCTTCATCTTGAAGTCACCATGAGGCCTTCAACAATAAGCTATACTCACACCTCATAGCAAGTTCAAGATTGGTCCCTAACACCGGTTTGAGTGGAATTCATATTAATTGTCCAGCAATTAACGCTACATCCATGCTTTTTAAAATTACCCTTAGAGCCATGGATGCGGGATCATCAACAGACATATTCTTAACTGGCAAAGTGTTCTTACAATCCCTGTAATTCATTGCCTGACAAAAAGACTTATAGAAGCTAGACAATCACAACCACAGGGCACGCATTGAGCCAAAAGTAATAAAACTTGGCATAATAAAATCATGAGATGTGAGCTCAATAAACAGGTGGTCAGAATAACAATTTTAAATAAATTAATTAAATTAATATTAATATTAATTACATTAATAAGACATTGTTTTAAAAATCTACAAAGAGATAATTTAAGGGCTTTATAATATTATATAAATAGAGGAGTTGCCCAGTATAATTAGTTTTCTTCAACCATGCTATGTACAGTGTTACTGTATAAATTCCATGGTGGTCAATTCAATTGACCAGTAAATGCCAGTATTTGCCAGTAAATGCCGGTATTTACCGGTATTTACCGGCGGCATGAAAAATACTCATAAATGCCGGTATTTTGCCAACCTTGCTCAAAAACAAGTTCACCATAACTGAAATGTATATAGAGCATATGAACTTTCATTTTTGGCCATTTTTTGCTTAGAAACACACACCCAGCACTTGACGTAACAGACACCACGAATGTTCCATAGGACGCGGTGATATAAGGATCACTATCCCTTTCCTTGTGTCAGCAACTGGGTTCAAGCAGGGTGACTTATAGGGATCACTTTCCGTTGGTAACATTGTTGGCAGCTAAAAATTTGTGTCACATTTTTCTCATTAACCGTGTATTGGAGTCTTCTGCCATATAGCATGGATTGTCAATATCTTGAGTATGGGGACCTATACTGTGTAACAGAGTTTCTGATCTCTCGCATGCCCATTTCTTGTTTGATGGAATATTTTTATGCCCCTAGATCGGGAATCGGGGGCATATTATTTGTAGCTTATCTCACGAAGTGAGGGGGGCTTATGTGATACCCCTAGCGTCCACGTCCATTCCAATTAGGAAGAATGGTTAAGGTCCATTCCTGTATACTGACATGCCACACATCAACCATATTTGTATGAATGGTGCATTTTGGGATGACGACTGGAATGCATGCTTCGGATGCTGTCTCTGACCTACATTTTACGCATGAGCGACTTGATTAGGTAGAATGGTTAAAGTCCATTCCTGCTTACTGATATGGCCCACATTAACCATATTGGTACGTATGATGCATTTTGGGATGACAACAACAATGCATGCTTCGGATGCTGTCTTTGACCTACATTTCACACATGAGCGACTTGGTTAGGTAGTCTATTCCTGTTTACTGACAATTGGCCCACATCAACCATATTGGTATGTATGATGAGGGTTGGGATGACAACGACAATGCATGCTTCAGCTGCTATTTCTGACCTACATTTTAGGCATGAGCGACTTGGTTACTTAGAATATTTATAGTTTATTCCTGTTTATTGACATGGCCCTCATCAACCATATTGGTATGAGTGATGCATATCGGGATGATGACAACAATGCATGTTTCGGATGCTGTCTCTGACCTACATTTTACGCATGAGTGAATCTGTTAAAAAGAGAATGATTATAGTCCATATGTGCAACATGTGGCATACTGTGCAATATGGTGAGCTTAGCAGGCTTTGGCTGCTTTCTATGTTTGTCCTGTCTGTCTGTCTGTCTGTTTGTCTGTGCATCCGGAGCTTTAACCTTGGCTATAACTTTTGAACTATATAAGGTAGACTTTTGATACTTAGCAAGTGTATAGGTCTAGTCAAGAGGAACATAAATATGCAAAAAAAAAATTAAGTCAGGTCAATGGTCAAGGTCACAGAGGTTAAAAAGGGGTGAATTTGGCTGTTTTCACATATTTGACTGTAGAATCCTTATTATTTATCGTATTGAGACAGGGTTTGTTTTAT
The DNA here is from genome assembly GCA_002080025.1 of Modiolus philippinarum. Lineage (NCBI taxonomy): Eukaryota > Metazoa > Mollusca > Bivalvia > Mytilida > Modiolidae > Modiolus > Modiolus philippinarum. Next base: position 63,871 of record MJUU01069976.1, read on the forward strand.
GTTATTGCTAATAAAATTGAACAACGATAGTATGTCAACAGATTTGAAGTAGAATTTACTGTTTTTGAGAAACAAAAGGGGGACAAATGGAAAAAAATTAATTTTTCAATTTTTTGTTGGATCTGGATGCAGTATTTTTCTGTAAGTTTCTTATAGCATGTTTAAACAGATACTTTTAACAATTGAAACCATTTCAAAAAACAAGAGGCCCAAAGGGGCTTCATCTGTTTCAGAATAAATTGGTTAAATTGGGTGTTTTTATAGTAATAAACAACTTTTGAGCTATGTAAGATTGACTTTTAATACTTGGCAAGTGTATAGGTCTTGTCAAGAGGAACATAAATATGCAAAGAAATTAGATCAAAGGTCAAGGTCATATTGGTCAAAAAGGGGTAAAATTTGGTATTTTCATATATTTTACTGTAGAATCTGGGGGCATATGTAGTGTTTCATAAACACATTTTGTTTTTGTCTTGAAAATTTCTGTCACTTATTTCTTTGGAACCATATATCCCAGCCTTATGCAATTCAATATGAAGTATCATTAGTGGGACTTTTACTGTGTAACAGAGTTTTTGAACTCTCGCATACCCAATTCCTATTTGACGGAGCATAGAATATTTTTTGACAATCAGAGTCACAAAACATTTCTGTCAGGAACCATGTATCCGAGTCTTCTGCAATTTGGCATGGAGTATCAGTATTGGGACCTATACTGTTTAACAGATTTTTGGATCTCTCATATGCCCACTTCCTGTTTGACAGAACATGAATATATTTTATGGTTTAATAATATTTGGCGTCTTTCACATTCCCACTTCCTGTTTGAAGGAACTTGGAATATTTCTTGCTATTCAGCAGATGACACATGTTTTTCCTGAAAGACTTAATTTACTAAGTCCTGATAAATCTTAGTTCATTTTATACACAGAAAAAAAACACTGGCCCCAAAAAAATGTGCCAACAAAATATTCAAATTTCTACTATTTTTTGCCCTATGTGTACAATTAGTAACCTGAAATAAAAGTCTACTTTGTGTCCTGTTGTCAGTAGATGCCCCTTGGGTGCTCCTGTGGTTCTCGTTAAGCTACATTTAATCAGCCTATATAAGTTTATGTGTAAATGATTGCCAACACAATTTACATTATAAACTTTGTCTTTTATTTCAGTCTTGGTTAAATCTAGACAAGAAAATATCAAAACAGATGAAAGGTATTGTATCTGATTATTATTCTATAAAATTTAAAAATAGAAAGTTGCTTGAGGAAATTAAATGGAGATTAATTTTATGAAAAATGAAGTTGAGTTTGGAATAAAGAAACATCTTAACAGTTTATTGTAATACAAAAATGTAACAGATTTATTTCACCATTGGATTTAGATTTATATACATGATATATAGGTCTGATAGAAAGAGAATTTTCAATATTTTAAGCATAAGTTATTTTTGTTATTACAATGTCTGTAGTGACGACTTAGTATCTAATCCTGTTACACTTCTGTAATTTTATCTGATGTCAACAATATTGAAATAAATTGAATATTTGTTAAATTGCTTCAGCTAATGTTATATTTATATTACAAGAACAATAAAAAGAATACTTCAACTATTGTAATTTATTGATTTATGCTTAAACAGCAGGTAAAGGACATCATATTCATATACTACAAACTTTGTAAATGCTGAAAACAACTTTGTACATGCTGAAAAGAAGTATATGGGAGATTTGAAAAAAGATGAATGATCTTGAATAATATTTTGGTTGGAGATCGATCTTGGACAGTGTTAAACATTGAGATAAAGATTTAATCACCACAACCTACATTTCATCCATAACTGGATCTTGTTAAAATTTCCACTAAAGTCACATGAAAGTCAAGATGTATGATACAAGAACAGGCAGATGATGATATTTTGTCATGATGCTGTAAAAGTATAATTGTTCATGGGTTCCTATTTTTGTTGATTTCGTGGTTTGATTAAGCCACAAAATTTAGTTCCCAACAAAATACATTTTCAAGAGAGTTTAAATGGATAGAATTGGAAACAACAAATTTGAATACCCACGAAATAGTGATATTTATGAAAACCATGAACATTAATGTCCATGAATAAAAATAACTTCCACAGTAGTCACTAGGTTCCTGATAAAATCAGATTACTTTGACCTACATCTCATCAATGAGTGAATCAGGTTAATAATTTGATTAAAGTCTTGCTTTGAGATGCTAGAGCAAGTAGAGGAATAATATATTATTAATAGATGCTCATGTGTCTGGGATAGTCACAAGGATCCTTGGTAAAAAATAGGTTGCTTTGACACCCATTTCATAAATTGTAGAAGTACTTTTATTTGTTGACATTAACTTTCTTGGTTTTAAAAAACATCATTATTTAGTGGGTACTTAAATTCAGGGTTTCAAGTTCTTTGCATTAAAATTGTACAGAAAAAATGCATTTCTTTGGGAACTTTATTTTGTGGTTTTAGTGAGCCAAAAAATCCACGAAAATTGGAACCCCACGAACAGTAGTACTTTCACAGTAAGTGCCTTAGCTTCAAGTTATGTGTTCTGATATACATGTACATTATCAATGATGCATGGTTAGTGAATGAATTTCCAGAGGTGGAGTCAGTTGCTAATTGTTCAATAAAAACAAACTAATGATGGGTTTGATTGTTGTCACTTCTAACTGCTTCCTACTGTTGTACACATAAACACTTTAATTATTACCATGACTACTTTGTACATAACTTCATACAGTCAGGGGTACAACTTATACAAGTCACTTTTTTTAACTTGTATGAGTGAATTATTTAGGAGTTAGAGTTATGTCCCTTTGTGATCTGCTATTTTTTTACTTATACAAGTGAAAAACTTTATTTAGGACAATTTCATGAATTTTGAATAACAGCTTTGCTACAGGAGTGTTATAAATAGCCAATATAGTGCATTAATCATATGTATTCATTTCAGGACAAGTTCAGGGTCAACTAAAGTCACAATGGCGATCAGAACTTTTGGGTTAATGAAATTTTGATAGTCCCTAGAGGGAACAAACTTTGAAGGCCTTGCCAGTGACTAAACATTGTTGGGTAATAGACATCTGACATTAATTAATGAGATGAAAGGTGGAACATCAACAGAAAATTATCAGCTAGGCAGGGAAAAATCTAATGATCAAGATTTTGCATCTCAAAGTTGAAGAATTTTTGGGTTAAAAATAAATTTTTCACTTGTATAAGTAAATTTTCACGTAAAAGTAAAAGGAGGTAAAAAATTAACTTATTTAAGTAAGTTTTTCTCATGTTTTCAATTGAAAAAAAATCACTTGTTTAAGTTATACCCCCGACTGTCATATACTACTTATAATTTGTGGTAAACTATGTATATCGCAAAAAATTTAGTCTCATCTCAGCGAAAAAAGTATAAATGTAAGAACATTTACACTTCCTTGTTAATAAACTGTCTAATTTGATATTTTTCCAGATGCTGTATGGCATTTTAACTTTGAAGTTAAATTTTACCCAACAGATGTGCATCAATTACATGAAGATTTAACAAGGTACATTATGGTCTAGAAAGTATATTGCATTGCATGCAGAATTTTGCAGATGTTTTGATTATGACTTGTTTATGTTATTTATCATGTGCTTGTAAGAATATAGGGGCAAGCTCAACACAACTGTCTGACTTTATGTATGAATTCAATGTGATGTAATATCAGACTAAAACTTGAAAAAATATATATTTGATTTTTACAAAAATTTTTCATCTTGAAATATGAATGGGGGTGGCATAGGATTATTTCCTTGCAGCGTGTTTGCCGTTTTTGTCTCACCTGCGACGAAAGGCGCGGAAAGCGAGACGTGTACAAAGTATGGCGGCGGCAATAGCGTAAACTTTCATGTTAAGTTTTTCTTATTAGGTCATTTTCTCAGTAACTATAAGTGGTAGGTCAATGATATTTGGTATATAGGTTGGTCTTGAGTAGTACATGACAGTCTGCTATATGGCTTTTGGCTGTGACCTCAATTTTATGGTCCAATGAACATTGTTAAGTTTTTGTGCTTAGTTTAGTTTCTCAGTAACTATAAGTGGTAGGTCAATAATGTATTGTATGTAGGTTGGTCTTAGGTGGTACATGACAGTCTGTCATATGGCTTTTGTCCTTAACCTCAATTTCACAATCTAGAGGGCATGTAAAGTTTTTGTGATTAGGTCATTTTCTCAGTAACTATAAGTGGTAGGTCAATGATATTTGGTATATAGGTTGGTCTTTGGTAGTACATGACAGTCTGCTATATGGCTTTTGTCAATGACCCCAATTTCATGATCAAGTGATCATGTTAAGTTTCCCAGTAGCTGTTAATGTAAGGTCAATAATATTTGGTATGTGGGTGTGTCTTAGATTCGACATGACAGGATGTTATTTTGCTTTAGCCCTTGACCTCATTTTCATGTTCCAGTGATCATATTTTGTTTTTCAGTATCTATCAGTGCTAGGTCACTGATTTGGCATTTTCATTTTGGGCGATTCATGACAGTCTGCTATATTGCTTTTGTCACCTACCCTAATTTCACAGTGTAGCGAACATGTTAATTAAGTTTTCTGATTTAGTCAGTTTAAGTTTTCATTTCAGTTTTGTGACCAAGTAGGGATGGGCGAGACATCAATTTGGGCCAACACTTGTTTATTCTATGTGTTGCTGTGTAGGAAGGTTGTTATTTGCCATGTTTCGTGCAAACTGAAAAAGGGCATCATGCAAGCAAATTTCTAATTTTTGGTTCCTCGTGTTGTGATGTTTTATTTCTCGTACAACTCTGCACGGTACCCCCACCCCCCCCCTTTTGATGTAGTATTATATTGGTGTCTTCAGAAGACCATGTCAATATAATGATTTTATGGGATATTGACAAAATGAATTTTTGTATAGTATAGAAGTGGCAAGCCAACAGAAAAAATTGTTATATTGTCATCATTGTTCACTGTAAAGTCATTTATGATAAAATGTTCATTTAGTCTCATAGCAAGATCAGAATTGATTGAGATTTTGCTTTTTGATGTGTCTAATATTAATTTCTTCTGGGAAATTAAATTACACAAAATGTGAAAGAGTTAATGCACAAAATGACAAACCAAACACAATTCAGAGATTTGAACCTTAACTGATTATTTATGAATTGCATAAGGATCATATTATTACCAGGATATTATGTTCAATGCCAACCTAAGGTACTTGGTTATTCAAATTCTACATAACATATATTTCTTGCTTGAAATTAATAATCTTGTCATGTTTGTTCCAGAGTGAAAGAATTCAGGCAAAAATATGGTCTTGAATCTCGCAAAAAGTCTTTGTGTTTGTAAGACAACTCCCGGAATCAAACATCTAAATGCATGCAAACACAAGATATAATGGAATGCACCTTCCTTGTGTTGTCCCGCCTGGTGTCACCACTGTACTATCATGTTTTGTTCTATGACGTGTTGATTCCGGGAAAAGTCATGCACAAGGAACAATTTTTGAACATGTGTGAAATGAAAGTTTTCCCGCAAACTACCTGATAGTACCGCAGCGACACACAGACACCAATCGGAAAAAGCAGGAAGGTGAATTCCATTTAATGCACCTTTATCTTTTTTTGACAAGACGGCCAAAAACAGAGCACTAAAAGTGGTCGAAATTTGGCATACTTTGTACATAGAAAAATGATACCTTCTATCATGTCTTATTCTACTGATAACTTGGAAATTCAGATGATATGAAATGTGTAAAATTCTGTATGTGTTGCATATTTTGTATATAAGTAGATATAATTGACTGTCATTTGATGATCTATACACTTTACTAGGTTACTATATAATTGACTGTCATTTACTGATCTATAAACTTTACTAGGTTACTATATAATTGACTGTCATTTACTGATCTATACACTTTACTAGGTTACTATATAATTGACTGTCATTTACTGATGTATACATTTTACCAGGTTACTATATAATTTACTGTCATTTGATGATCTATACATTTTACTAGGTTACTACATAATTGACTGTCATTTACTGATATATGCACATTTTACTAGGGTATTGATTTTAACTTTATGTTATGTATATTAGGAAGGTTACAACAGGACTGAGGTATCAGTATACCAGATAACTTTACAAACCAGATTATTACTAAACGTTTTATTTTCAGTTTACTTATACAACAGACAAAGGAACTAAAAAAACAAGACAAATATTGTACACACTGTTTTACACTGTACCTCAAAACCAATCTGATACAATATAAACCTAACTCATTTTATATCAAAAGAAAAGGAAACATTAGTGCCCGGCTTCAATTCTCAGGTGGATGTTCTCATGTGGCTGTCAATGTATCATTATCTTTTGATATGTGAATGATATCTATCATGGTTATATTGTATCAGATGGGTTTTGATGTATCAGTTAACACTGTGTGATATTGAAATGACAAAGCAAATATCAATGTCAAAATTTTTAGATGTTTTAAACTACCAGTTTTGTTATTTTTGCCTTTTTTGGGGAAATCTTGCATTTTTTATTCAATGATGAAATTTTTTGACAGAGAAAAATGGTTGACATCTGAGGGAAAGAAATTCATCTCAAAATGTTGCCATCCCTGAATTCAATTTAATTAGATTGCCCAGGGCAGGCAACTGGTAGTATTTAAGTCTCCCAAACAAACGAAGTTTGGAGACTTATTGTTTTTTATACCCCTACAAACAAAGTTTTGGGGGTATATAGGAATCGCCCTATCTGTCTGTCCGTTCATCTATCTGTCTGTCTGTCTGTCTGTCCACACTTCTTGTAAGCGCAACTCCTCTTCAACCACTGGAAAGATTTTGAGGAAACTTTACACAAAGGAAGAACACTTTGTGGAGATGTGCATGAAGGAATATAATTAGTGTCTGAAACCAAGAATGGGAGATAATTCGACATTGACTTTTCGTTAATTCTCTGTATGGGTTACCTCGTAAGCGCAACTCACCACTTGAAGGATTTTGATGAAACTTTAGACAAAGGAAGGACACTATATGGAGGAATGGTATTATTGTACGAAACCTGGAAGTGGAGATAATTTGACTGTGACTTTCATTGATTCCTTCTGCTATGATTTTTGTCTCGCCCGCGACGAAAGTCGCGGGCATGCAAAGTATGACGACGGTGTCAACTTTTACTAAATACAGGATATTTTGAAAACCCTTTGATGTAGGAACATCATATGTGGTCCAGTGGTAGTTCTAATCAAGTGCTACCTGACGGACATAACGTCATCTGACCTTGACCTCAATTTCACGGTCTAGTGGCCATGTAAAGTTTTTCTGCTTAAGTCCATTTCTCAATAACTAGAAGGGGTATGTTGATAATATTTGGTATGTAGGTTGGTCTTAGGTAGTTCATTTCAGTCTGGCAGGTGACTTTGGTCCTTGACCACAATTTCACGGTCTAGGTCTAGTGGCCACGTTAAGTTTGTCTGCTTAAGTCCATTTCTCAATAACTAGAAGTGGTAGGTTGAATATATTTGGTATGTAGGTTGGTCTTGGGTAGTACATGTCAGTCTGGCAGGTGACTTTTTTCCTTGACCTCAATTTCACGGTCTAGTGGCCA
>MJUU01069976.1:71657-86121 GCA_002080025.1 Modiolus philippinarum
TTTGGTATGTAGGTTGGTCTTGGGTAGTACATGTCAGTCTTGCAGGTGACTTTTGTCCTTGACCTCAATTTCACAGTCTAGAGAGCATTTGTTCACTTTTCTGATTAGTTCACTTAGATTTCACATCAATTTAGAGGCCAGCAGGGATGGGCGAGACATCTTTTAGGGTCTTCACTTGTTTTTCAAATAATTTAAAGCATAGATATTGTGAAATCAAACTGTTGGAGAGACACACTTTTTGTCCCGCCCAAGAAGAAAGGCGCAGAAAGCGAGACATATGCGTACAAAGTATGACGGCGGCAACTGCGGCGTAAACTTTTATGTTAAGTTTTTGTGATTAGGTCATTTTCTCAGTAACTATAGATGGTAGGTCAATGATATTGGTCTTGAGTAGTGCATGACAGTCTGCTATATGGCTTTTGTCTGTGACCTCAATTTCACGGTCCAATGAACATGTTAAGTTTTTGTGCTTAGTTTAGTTTCTCAGTAACTATAAGTGGTAGGTCAATGATATTTAGTATGTAGGTTGGTCTTGGGTAGTACATGACAGTCTGTCATATGGCTTTTGTCCTTGACCTCAATTTCACGGTCTAGTGAGCATGTTAAGTTTTTCTTATTAGGTCATTTTCTTAGTAACTATAAGTGGTAGGTCAATGATATTTGGTATATAGGTTGGTCTTGAGTAGTATATGACAGTCTGTCATATGGCTTTTGTCCTTGACCTCAATTTCACGGTCCAATGAACATGTTGAGTTTTTGTGCTTAGTTTAGTTTCTCAGTAACTATAAGTGGTAGGTCAATGATATATGGTATGGAGGTTGGTCTTAGGTAGTACATGACAGTCTGTAATATGGCTTTTGTCCTTGACTTCAATTTCACGGTCTAGTGAGCATGTTAAGTTTTTGTGATTAGATCATTTTCTCAGTAACTATAAGTGGTAGGTCAATGATATTTGGTATATAGGTTGGTCTTGAGTAGTACATGACAGTCTGCTATATGGCTTTTGTCTGTGACCTCAATTTCACGGTCCATTGATCATGTTAAGTTTCCCCTTATCTTTTTATGTAAGGTTAATAAGATTTGGTTTTTGGGTTTGTCTAAAATGGAACATGACAGCCCACTGTTTGGCTTTAGCCCTTGACCTCATTTTCACAGTCTAATGAACATGTTCGGTTTTTCAGTATCTATCAGTGGTCACTGATATTTTTGGTTTTGGTGATTCATGACAGTCTGCTCTATTGCTTTTGTCACTTACCCTAATTTCACAGTCTAGCGAATATGCTTAGTTTTCTGATTTAGACATTTTGAGAATTCACATCAATTTTGCGACCATGAAGGGACAGGCGAGACATCAATTTGGGTCCACACTTGTTTCATTGTTATCCTCTTGAAAGGTTGCTTTCAAAGTGTTGTAATGAAATTTTTCTTTTTGTGTAAAAAAGGGTGAATTTTATATTTGTCTGATTTTGACAGAGTATTTTCATTGGAACTTCTTCAAGTTGTATCGATATTTGTATTGTGTCCACACGTGTATTGTGTCCACACCAACTTAAATTTGCACTTACCATATTGATTCAGGGTTCAAGTGCTGGGGGTATATTTGGCTACCATTCGGCGACAGTTCTTGTTTCTAACTGTGTTAACATGAAGAATAAAATGACAGGAAGAAAAATTTGAGGGGCATGTATCTGCTTTGTCATTTTCAAATTATTAATATTAAGTTTAAAAACAAAGTGTAAATGGGAATAATATCGGACAATTATCTGGCCATTTCTACTATGACTATTTGTAAAATTTATTAACCAAGTTTGTACTAAAAACCTTTTTTTATTAACTCACCTGGCCTAAAAGGCCAAGTGAGCTTTTGCCATCACTTTGCGTCCGTCCGTCGTCTGTCAACAATTTCAAAAATCCTTCCTCTGAAACTGCTGGGCAAACTGTAACCAAACTTGGCCTGAATCATCACCAGGGTATGCAGTTTCAAAATTGTGTTCGATTAGTCCATGAATCAAACAACATGGCTGCTGTTACTAAAAATAGAACATAGGGGTAAATTGCTGTATTTTGCCAATAACTTAAAAAACCGTTACAGATATCAAAAATCTGACTGGAGTAAGAATGATCAGCAAGGCAAGATCTGCGTGGCAAGATCTACCCGCCCTGCAATTTTGAAGAAAATCTGAAAACCTGTCTGGGAGTTATTGCAATTTTTCCATAAATTTTAAAATCTCAAAATTTTAATTTATTTTATTTTTTATTTGAAAACTATAACAGATAGAGGTCAACTTTAAATTGCAAAAATGTTCAGCATATCAAGATCTACCCACCCTGAAATTTTGAAGAAAATCGAAAACCCTTTGTAGGAGTTATTGTCTTTTATTTCCAAAAATATAGAAGATGAAGGTTAAGTTTAAAATGATGACATGTTTGCCATGCTGTGGCAAACTCAAACTGGTGTTGAAAATAGTTTGTTGACCTCCATTTTCAAAATGGCCACCAAAAAAGGGCGGGAAAATCCAACATTGTCTGATTTCAATGAAATTTGGTTTCCAAATAGATATTGATGTTGCGACTTCAAAACCGGTGTTGAAAATTGTTCGTTGACCGCCATTTTCAAAATGGCCACCAAAAAAGGCGGGAAAATTCAACATTGTGTGATTTCAATGAAAATGGGTTGCCACATCGGTATTGATGTGGCATCTTCAAAACTGATGTTAAAAATTCTTCTTTGCCTGCCATTTTCAAAATGGCCACCAAATAAGGCGGGAAAATTCAACATTGTCCCACTTCAATAAAATTGGTTTCCAAATAAATATTGATGTTGTGACTTTATGGTGTTAAAAATTGTCGTTGACGGCCATTTACAAAATGATGCCTTCAACTTCAAAACTGGTTTTAAAAGTGGTCCTTAGGAAGAATGTTTTTTGTCAAAAAAGCGCAACAAAGACATAAAGTAAAACATGATCAGACTTTAAATACAGTTCAAGATATTGGTTGTGTTTGAGCTACCAAAGTTGGAGAGACTGAAGTTCAACTGTATAACTTACCATGTTAGCTTGATTGTGGCAAATTAAAACCAGGTGAGCGAAACAGGCTCCTGGGAGCCTCTGGTTGAATATCCTATTGGACAAAGTCTGAAATTTGTTGCCCAACATGCTGCAATGTATAACAAACACAAACAACAATGAAAAAAGTTCTTTCAACCAAAAAACTTCCTTTGAAATTTTATTATTACATGGTATTGGAAGCATGACATGATGGTTCAATGGTTTTCTGGTTTTCAACTTGATGGAACTTAAAATGGTATCAATGAAATAATGCATAAAAAATAGCACTAATGAAGTAATCATATGTATATTATTTTTGTGACAGAACTGTTAACTTTAAAATTTGTACCCTGATTTCAATAGCACTGTACTCACTCCCTTGGATGCCATTTTACACCTCTGAAGAATGAAGCATGTTATAGAATAGCTAGGTTTGACCAATTTCTTCTTTGCAACAACTTATTAAGTTATATAAAAATATTATTTCCACTTTATTGTTTAAGATACTGTACATGATCTATTTAGGATATTTTACATGTTATTCTACAATGTTATAATTATAAACCGTTAGTCCTGATACAAAAATTGAAATTTAATTTCCGTCAATGTTTTATTTCCTTGTTATGTCTATAAGCAGTTTAATGGGATCTTCTGTATGGAGGTTACATATAGTCTCTAAAGCAAGAACTAGCTGATTATGAATTTTCTCACATCAAATTAAATAAATTTTGCAAATGCTTGAAAGAGAGGCTTGCAGAGCTTTTAAACATTTGAAGATTTATTTAAAAAGATGTGAGAAATTTCATAATTTATTAGTTCAAGTTTTAGAAACTGTTTCTCTAATGAGTGGATGAAACCCCCAAAATTGTATTTCCTAATAGATTTTTTTGGGGGGGGGTGTCAATGTTTATGAGATTTGTTTTCTCTCTAGAGAGGCGAAATATAGATTCCATAAGAGCGTCTCGTGACTTTTGTACACTAGAGATTGTTAGATTTTCAAATTATGAGATACTTGCCTAGTGCTTAAAATATTTGAAAATTTAACTATTGATCAAAATATGACTCCTCTTTTTTCTGCTCATCCGAACTGTGTTCTTTAAGGGTGACATCATCTTTTTTTTCATGGCGTCACAATGGCAAAATTGGAAGAGGGCAATAAATTTGACATCATATGAATTTCAAACAATCACTGATAAAGAACAGCCTTCTCTCTAGAGAGGAGAAACATGTTTCTCCCACTGTTCAGGAAACTTGAGAAAAGGTAAAAAATTAGAGAACAAAATGTTTCATCACCAATCAGGAAATTTGAAAACTTGATAGAAATTAGAGAAATAAGTTTTCTGAAGATACTTATAGTCTTAGATGTCAAGTAAAATAATTGCAACATATCAAATTTAAAATTTTTTATATAGTAATAGAATTTATGAAGGATTTTTTTTGTTTCAACAAACAGCAAGATGATAGATATTTAGTATTTTTCGTTTTTTTTTTAGGTACCAGTTATGTTTACAGATTAGAAGGGATGTTGTATCTGAAAAGTAAGTCATATTATATTTAAGAATGAGCCTAATGATAATATTAGACATATTTTTTTAAGGCCAAATAAAATAATACCTCTGTTTCCTGTTACCCGACTGACTCATTGCCTTGAATTTTGTTCACAGATGCTTCCAATTTATTTAAAGAAAACACATTTCAAGATTGCATTGAATCTAAATACCCCTTATGTTTTGTGAAAATATTCACAAAAAAAATTGTGTGAGCAGATTCACCCCAAGTGTGCTTTAAACTGTTGCATCAGGTTTACTTCTGTGTTTAGTCGTCTTAACTATTGTTGGTTGGTAATTTATCCATGGAAGGTGAGATTTCATGTGTAATTTCTCACCGTAAATAACCATTTACAGAAATTTTGTTTCTTTATATCTATAATTATGATAATGTAACTTATGATAGTATGTCACTGTAATATCATTCATAAAGGTAAATATTTAACAAATAATAAAAAAAAATGTTGAGTTTGATATAGGGTCTGCAAGTCTCGTTCGATTTTGGAACTTCCGGGCACATGAATTGTACCCGGAAGTCGCATTTTTGGCAAAAATATATGACGTTTGAAACCCAAAATGTAGACGTCATAATCTTCTGACGTCATATTTTCGAGGGAAACGTTTTCAAATTGAACTTTTATGGTGAAATCTCGCTGTCACATGACGAGACTTACAGACCCTATTGAGAGAAAATTAAAATTGCTGAAATCATACACTTAACTCAGGTATTTTGAGAATTGTACTTTTACAACATTTGATTGTGCCGTGGAATTAATTAGATATTTTGTGAAAAAAGAACAAGATAAAGCATTGAAATGAAGACCTTGAAATTAAAAGTAATGTTGTTAATAGATCATATCCGAGCTGTGGTATCAGGATTTACCGGACCACTTTTCAACATGTCACAGTATAGAAAACGTTACGTCATAAAGCCTAACACGTCATTAAACTGGTCACATGGGGCGGACATGTTTGTGACGTAGGGCGGACAAAAAACCATTGGTAAATCTAAATACCGGTACCAGAACTCGGATATGGCCTATTGGAAACTATAAAAAAGTAAGGATGAAATTTATGTATATTATTAGATGGTGTCAGACTGTCAGGTTTACATGTCACATTTTTCTGATGAATTTTATTTTCTAACAAAATTTTAAAAAGTATAAGAATGATTTTGTCTTACTCATCATGACAAATCTTGATTGATGACAAAAAGTTTAAAAGACAGAAAATCTAATACTTATTCAAAATTACAGAGATAGCTCATTTCTTGAAAGCAGATTGAAATTGCTAGATTCTAATGCACAGAAATATTAGTCGAACCATGTATAAAACAAATAAAATTCAAATTTCAGATTGCCCTGTTCCTTTGTTACGTACAGTTTACTAGGATCTTACACAGTACAGTCAGAGTTGGGTGACTGGGAAATGGAAGAGTTTGGCCCTGGTATAGATTATATCAAAGACATGAGATTTGCACCAAATCAAGACAGAGATTTATTAAAGAAAATTGTAGAATTGCACAAAACACACAGGTAAATAGATATTATATTGTATGTAAATCATCAATGTTAAGGTAACGACTCTACAAAGATGAAAGGGTTATAGATGGTTTTAAAAAATGGAGTAATTCTTGTCATCATTGCTATTGAAATACTTGTATTTGTCACCACCTTAATGTGACACAGGGGATGTAAAATGCTGTACATTCAAACTAAAAATTCAGTTTTAGCTTTTTAAAATTATATAATTAGTTGTTATAGTCGTGCTCTTGTTATTTATGCATGGATTTTTCTAGCATTCACCAACACCTGTAAAAGGAGTCTTTGCTTGTGAAAATTATTTCGAAAACCTGCTAAAGTTCCCCAAATATGTAAAACTATTTACCCCAAAAATTTGGTGCCCAAATGGCTAGATTTTTGCATCACAATTTCAAATTAAAGCATCAAACTTTTTTTGCTCATAATAATCACATCACCACTGTAATCCAATAAAACTACAGATATGAGAACTTCATATGAAGATTTGTATGGAACCATATTTCAGGGCACAAAATAATTCGTGTTTTTTTTTCAAAGGGTCTAAGTTTGGACAAACTAAAAGTACTGTATGAGCAACTCATCCCATATGATTGGATTTCATTCAAACTATAACCAAAAGAATTTATCCAGAGTACATGTGCCTAAAAGAAAATCTTTACAGACCAACACTAATTAGGGGAAATAACTGCATAAACCTTAGATGACATGAGCTGGATCTGTGAATATTGAATTGCTAGGAACTATGGTCAAAGGTCTGACAAGATATGAAGACATAGACATGAATTTCCTTTTCATATAGACTTTAGTTTAATAACATTTGATTAGGCTTTCAATACTTCTTAAGATGCTGCACACTGAAGTATATGTTATGTTTTCAGTTATAGCCAAAATAAAGAAAATATATGAAGTAATTGCTTTAGAGGAGTGTCCATAAATATACGTTTGAAAAAGAATGACAATTTATCAATTTGCATATCAAACCACTCTTATATCCATAGGGCAAATCACCTAATTTTGACTAGTTCTCACTCTAAAAATAGTAAAAAAGGTACATCTCCTTTTACATTTAAGGGAGAAATTGTCAGAATTCAAAGCACTTGTGATAATACAATTTACAAAAATGCTTACTACATTGTTAACCAGAAGGAGATTTATGCATTTTTAGCTCACCTGGCCTAAAAGGCCATGTGAGCTTTTGCCATCACTATGCGTCCGTAGTCCGTCGTCTGTCTGTCCGTCAACAATTTCAAAAATCTTCTCCTCTGAAACTGCTGGGCCAAATGTAACCAAACTTGACTTGAATCATCACCAGGGTATGGCTTCTCAAAATTGTGTTCGATTAGTCGGCTGGTCAAACAACATGGCCGCCATTGCTAAAAATAGAACATAGGGGTAAATTGCAGTTTTTGGCTAATAACTCGAAAACCATTACAGATATAAAAAATCTGACATGGAGTAAAAATGATCAGCATGATGAGATCTACCCACTGTGCAATTTTGAAGATAATCTGAAAAATAGCCCTTTTTCCGTTAAATTTTCAAAATTTTTGCATTTTTATTTCAAAAACTGTAACAGATAGAGGTCAAGTGTAAATTGCAAAAATGTCCAGCATATCAAGATCTACCCACCCTGAAATTTTGAAGAAAATCCATAAACCGTTGGAGGAGTTATTGCCCTTTTTTCAACGAATTTTTTAAAATTTTCGTATTTTTCATCTTTTATTTCCAAAACTATAGAAGATAAAGGTTAAGTGTAAATTGATGAAATGTTTGCCATGCTGTGGCGACTTCAAAACATATTGAAAATTGTTCCTTGGCCGCCATTTTCAAAATGGCTGCCAAAAAAGGCGGGAAAATTCAACATTGTCCGATTTCAATGAAATTTGGTTTCCAAATAGATATTGATGTTGCGACTTCAAAACCGATGTTGAAAATTGTTCATTGACCGCCATTTTCAAAATGGCCGCCAAAAAAGGCGGGAAAATTTTACATTGTCCAATTTCTATGACATTTGGTTTCCAAATTGGTCTTGATGTCGCAACTTCAAAACTGATGTTAAAAATTGTTTGTTGACCGCCATTTTTAAAATGGCCTCCAAACCAGGCGGGAAAATTCAACATTGTCCGATTTCAATGAATTTTGATTTCCAAGTAGATATTGATGTTGCGACTTCAAAACCGATGTTGAAAATTGTTTGTTGACTGCCATTTACAAAATGACGTCTCAGCTTCAAAACTGGTTTGAAAGTGGTCCTTAGCAAGAACGTTTTTTGTCAAAACAGCCCAACAAAGAAATATAGTAAAACATGATCAGACTTTAAAAACAGTTCAAAATATTGGAGGTGTTTGAGCTACGAAAGTTTGAGAAACTAAAGATCAACTGTATAACTTGCAATGTTACCTTGATTGTGGCAACTGAAAGCCAGGTGAGCGATACAGTTTCCTGGGAGCCTCTGGTTGATATACACAGACATTTATTCTCCAAATTATTAGAATTATCCTTTGTTCACTTATGCAATAACACTTTTACAACACTTTTTAGCTTGCCGGGACGAATGTCCGGAGAGCTATTGTCATACCCCCGGCGTCGGCGTCAGCAAAACTTTAACCTGGCTTGTGGAATTGAAACCTGAAGAGCTAGGATGTTGATATTTGGTATGTGACTTCCTTGTGATGAGAGCTTTCTAGTGGTACCATATTTGTAGACATTTTGACCTTGACATTGCCCTGAGGGCAATTTTTGAAAAACTTTAACCTTGCCTCTAGAAGGTAGGCTTTTAGTGTTAGGGTGTTCATATTCGGCATGTAACTTCCTTATGATGAGAGCTTTCCAGTGGTACCATATTTGTAGACATTTTGACCTTGACCTTGCCCTTAGGTCAATTTTTTTAAAACTTTATCCTTGCCTCTGGAAGGTAGGCTTTTAGTGGTAGGGTGTTCATATTTGGTATGTAACTTCCTTATGATGAGAGCTTTCTAGTGGTACCATATTTGTAGACATTTTGACCTTCACCTTTCCCTTGGGACAATTTTTTTTAAAACTTTAACCTTGCTTCTAGAAGGTAGGCTTCTAGTGGTAGGGTGTTCATATTTGGTATGTGACGTTCTTTTGATGAGAGCTATCTGATGGTAGTTGTAGACATTTTGACCTTGATGTTGCCCTTAGGGCAATTTTTAAAAAAACTTTAACTTGCTACTAGAATTAAGTTGTTTAGTGATAGGGTGTTTATATTTGATATGTGACTTTCTTGTGAAGAGAGCTTTCTATGACTTTCAAATTTATTGTGCATTGAGGTTACTGGAATCCCCGGCGAGCTATGTTGTCCTCTGACAACTCTTGTTTAGCTCGCCGGGACAAATGTCCGGAGAGCTATTGTCATACCCCCGGCTTCGGCGTCGTCAGCAAAAACTTTAACCTTGCTTGTGAAATGGAGACCTTAAGAGGTGGGATGTTGATATTTAGTATGTGGCTTCCTTTCAACGAGAGCTTTCTTTTGGTACCATATTTGTAGACATTTTGACCTTGACCTTGCCCTAAGGGCAATTTTTAAAAAACTTTAACCTTGCCTCTAGAAGGCAGGCTTTTAGTGGTAGGGTGATTATATTTGGTATGTGACTTCCTTATGATGAGAGCATTCTTTTGGTACCATATTTGTAGACATTTTGACCTTGACCTTTCACTTAGGGCAATTTTTAAAAAACTAAACTTGCCTCTAGAAGGTAGGCTTTTAGTGATTGGGTGTTCATATTTGGTATGTGACTTCCTTATAGTGAGAGCATTCTAGTGGTATCATATTTGTAGACATTTTGACCTTGACCTTTCCCTGAGGGCAATTTTTGAAAAACTTAACCTTGCCTGTAGAAGGTAGGCTTTTAGTGGTAGGGTGTTCATATTTGGTATGTGACTTCCTTATGATAAGAGCTTTTTAGTGGTACCATATTTATAGACATTTTGACCTTGACCTTACCCTGAGGGCGATTTTTGAAAAACTTTAAACCTTGCCTCTAGAAGGTAAGCTTTTAGTGTTAGGGTATTCATATTTGATATGTGACTTCTTTATTTTGAGAGCTTTCTGATGGCACCATATTTGTAGACATTTTGACCTTGACATTTCCCTTGGGGCAATTTTTGAAAAACTTTAACCTTGCTTATATAATTTGGTTGTTTAGTGGTAGTGTGTTCATATTTAGTTTGTGGCTTTCTTGTGATGAGAGCTTTCAAATGGTGCCATATTTGTAGACATTATGACCTTGACCATGACCTTGCCTTGAGGGCAATTTTAAAAAAAACTATAACAGTGTTTCTAGAATGTTGAAATTTAGTGGAAAAGTGTTCAATTTCAACATATGACTTCCTTATGATGATAGCTTTCTGATGGCACCATATTTTTAGACATTTTGGCCTTGACTTTGTCCTTAGGGCAATTTTTTTTTAAAAACTTCAACCTTGCTTCTAGAAGTTAGTTGTTTAATTATAGGGTGTTTATGTTTTTTTTCATGACTTCCTTATGGTGAGAGCTTTCTGGTAGTACCATAGTTGTAGACATTTTGACCTTGAAATTGCCCTGGGGCAGTTTTAAAAAAAAATTGAACCCTGTTTATAGAAGTTAGTCTTTTAGTGAAAGAGAGTTCCTGTTTGACATGTGGCTTTCTTATATTGCATTTAAAGTATTTATCACGAAAATGTATAACCTTCAAATTAATTGTGCATTGCGGTTACTGTTATCCCCGGCAAGCTATGTTGTCTTCTGACAACTCTTGGTTCTGTAATTATATGTAATAGAAGTGTATTCAAAAATTTTAAAATAGAATAAGTGGTAATAATATTTATATTTTATTTTAACAGAGGCCAAACTCCAGAAGAAGCAGAACTTCACTTTTTAGACAATGCTAAAAAATTATCATATTATGGTGTATATCTTCATGATGCCAAGGTAACTATAGAGCCTTAAATGTTGTTGTTCCAAACTGGTCTTACAAGAAAAATTACTGCTTTCATATATATACTGAACATCAAAAGAAACGCACCACTAACATGTATTTCTTTGTATCTTAAAATTTAAAAGCAAATATCTTTTCAAAAACTTGTTAGCACATACTGAAATTTTTACATATTGTTTCTGTAATCATGTTAACAAGATTCTGAGAAAATGAAAGAATTTTGATTTCTCAATTTTAAGTTATCAAAAAATCACATTTTTACCCCCAAAAATGCAAAAATGGCAGAAAACAACAAAAATTCAACACTAAGTGCTCGTAACTGTAAGACATGGACAGGAATAACTGCCTTGGTAACTCTGGACAATAAACTTTACAAAAGGGCCATTTTTTGCAGAAAGCAATTCTTGGACTTTTGTTTCGTACTCTTTCCATACAAATTGTTGCTGCTGCTTCATAATGTAATATTTTCAATTGTTAGATTTCAAAAAATTTTTGATTCCAAATTTGGTTAATTTCCTGAATCTCTGATGAAAAGTAAATTATTTGGAATTTTTATTAGCAACCATGCTTTTTGATGAATTTTAAACTCTTGTTTCACTTCCTACAGATATTGCACTCTGCTGACTGCATTGCTGTATATTTCAGCTCAAAATTCTGCATGATTACTTAAAAATACTGCACACCTCTTAATTCCTCTATTCCATATTAACAAATCATACACTTTTGAGGAAAAACTTTTTAGCTCACCGGGACGAATGTCTGGAGAGCTATTGACTTACCACCATGTCGGAGTCAGCAAAACTTTAACCTGGCCTGTGGAATTGATACTTGAGGAGCTAGGGTGTTGATATTTGGTATGTGACTTCCTTGTGATGAGAGCTTTCTTCTGGTACCATACCTATAGACATTTTGACCTTGACCTTGCCCTGAGGGCAATTTTTCAAAAACTTTAATCTTGCCTCTAGAAGGTAGGCTTTTAGTGGTAGGGTGTTTATATTTGGTATGTAACTTCCTTATGATGAGAGCTTTCTAATGGTACCATATTTGTAGACATTTTGACCTTGACCTTGCACTTAGGGCAATTTTTGAAAACTTTAACCTTGCCTATAGAAGGTAGGCTTTAAGTGGTAGGGTGTTTATACTTGGTATGTGACTTCCTTATGATAAGAGCTTTCTACTGGTACCATATTTGTAGACATTTTGACCTTGACCTTGCCCGGAGGGCAATTTTTGAAAAACTTTAACCTTGCCTCTAGAAGGTAGGCTTTTAGTGGTAGGGTGTTTATATTTAGTATGCAACTTCTTTATGATGAGAGCTTTCTAGTGGTACCATACTTGTAGACATTTTGACCTTGACCTTGCCCTTAGGGCAATTTTTGAAAAACTTTAACCTTGCCTCTCGAAGGTAAGCTTTAAGTGGTAGGGTGTTTATATATAGTATGTAACTTCCTTATGATGAGAGCTTTCTAGTGGTACCATATTTGTAGACATTTTGACCTTGACATGCCCTGAGGTCAATTTTTTTAAAACTTTAACCTTGCTTCTAGAATTAAGTTGTTTAGTGGTAGGGTGTTCATATTTGGTATGTGACTTTCTTGTGATGAGAGCTTTTTGGTGGTACCATATTTGTAGACATTTTGACCTTGACCTTGCCCTGAGGGCTTTTTTTTTAAAAATCTGTAACCTTGCTTCTAGAATTAAGTTGTTTAGTGGTAGGGTGTTCATATTTGGTACGTAACTTCCTGTGATGAGAGCTTTCTAATGGTACCATTTTTGTAGACATTTTGACCTTGACCTTGCACTGAGGGCAGTTTTTGAAAAACTAACTTTGCTTCTAGAATTAAGTTATTTAGTGGTAGGGTGTTTATATTTGATATGTGACTTTCTTGTGATGAGAGCTTTCTGATGTTACCTTTCTACAACTTTCAAATTTATTGTGCATTGAGGTCACTCTTATTCCGGCGAGCTATGTTGTCTTCTGACAACTCTAGTTTCAAAATTTCTATAATGTTTAAATGGAAAATATTTACTGTGCATGATTGTCAACAGGAATGGACTAATCTGACATGGGTAGTGTCACCTTTTACATGTCAACAGGTGATCAAATATTAACCAAATGTATCTTGCCTATAGATAAAATTTTCTTGCCTGTTTGCCCTCAAAATAGAGAAATCCAACACTTAGAATTATTAATCTGTCTTTAAAAAAAAAGAGGATAATTCACATGTACACAGTGATCTTTCCATGTTTTAAGTGTAACAGTGTCAATTTGCAGTTATGTACAGTCATTCTTGATCTACATGCAAAACTTTAGAAAAAATAAATGTTCAAATAAAGCAGAAATTGTAGATTTTCCATTATCTAAAGGAAGTGAAACAGACTTTAGTAAAATCAAATATTTTCAATGGTTAGATTTCAAAATTTTTGTATTCAAATTTTGGTAAATTTCCTGATACTCTCAAATACCATTTATTTATTAGAATGCTTAGCAACCACATCTTAAGTGAGCAGGCGTGAAACTTATTTCCATGGAACCTTTTCAAATTATTCCTCTAGTGCCTTAGCATAGTCAAAAATAGATATTTGTGATGATAAAATCTCTGATTTACCCCAGACAGTACTGAAATTTGATATGCAATGTAACCTGGTGGTTTTTCTGTAGCCTCAAGTTTAAATGAAAAAAAAATATTCAAATTATTTTTTGTGATCATGTTAGACTTTGTTAGTCAGTATTTACATTTATAGAAGCACTGGACTATGTCTATAATTTAACTTGAATTATATGAAACATTTATATGTTTTTCACATCTTTTTATGCTCCCAGATCTTTAGACCGGGGGCATATTGTTTTTGCCCTGTATGTCTGTCTGTCCTCAACTTTAACCTGGCTTATAACTTTTAAACCAGATGTGATAGGACCTACATATTTGGTATGTGTATTAATCATATCAAGCTGAACACCATTATGAAAATTTCACTAAGGTCGGGTCAAACTTCAAGGTCACAGAGGTCAAAAGATCAAAATCTAGATTTTGCTATAGCTTGTTAAGTACAATTTCTAGAGACTTGATATTCTATATGTGAATAGATCTAACATTTGAGTGTCAAAGGTCAAGGTCACTGAGTACAAATTTGAAAACTTCAGCAAAAACTTTAACATTGGCTATATCTTTTCAACCAGATGTGAAGGACCTTCATATTTGGCCTGCATATTGGTCATATGAAACTGAACAGCATTATGTAAATTTCACTAAGGTCAGGCCAAAGGTCAAGGTCACAGGGGTCAAAAATTCAAAATCTAGATTTTGCTTTAGCTGGTTAATTATCCCCTCGCCGAACGAAGTTGGGGAGGGGATATAGCGTTTGACCCGTTCGTCCGTCTGTTCAAA
>MJUU01069976.1:97065-109591 GCA_002080025.1 Modiolus philippinarum
GAAAATTAATGAAAATTATAAGTACATTTCAGATATTCAGGGTCAACCCATGTGTAAGATATACTGTCCATGTAAAAGAAAACCCGGTTTGCTGTCACATTGACAGCTTTCCTCTTGTTGGACATTCAAATAATGTACTGTTATTGCTTTAATTTATCAGGAGGCATGAATGTTTATCATATAGTATAGAAACATGTACTACAAAACTTCATAAATCATAACTGATTCTACATACATGTACAAGAATAAGGGTTTTAAAAAAGCTTGAAAATTATTGGTGAATAAAAAGTTATTGAAAAAACCAAAAATGTTATCATAATCAGTATTTTATAATGCTTTAAGCAAGCAACTAGCGATTGATGTAGATTTCAAACCACCAATTTAACCCTGATTAATTTTACTCCTTTAAGTTAACATTGCATTGTACACATGTCGAAAAAGGCATGTTATTTTAATCAAAAAGAGAAATTCGTTCATTCTGAATTCTGTTTAAAGTCATGCTATTGGGGCATATAATTTATTTTTAAAAAAACTTAACCAATAAAGCAGAAGCGGAAAAATCTATCTTGTCTCAAGAAATTTTTGTTATTTGTCTATAATATCGTAGTTTGTATTGACTTCATTTTCAAGTGATCATTTCCAGTGTATTAAATTACACCTAATACAGTTTCTTTATTGACATCAACTGTTTCAAATGTGGATATTTCTTAAGATATTTGCAGGTACTTTTCAATGTCCCCATTGACTTTAATTTGCAAATACATTCCACTGTTACAAAGATAACATGCGGATACTCTGCACATATAACTGTCTCTCTAAGGATGTTTTTAAGAAAATTCATCGAGATTCACGTGATTCTATCTGTTGACAGCTTTGGCTGAAATTGAACACAATCTGAAGGCAATCCCCCAGGAGGGACTGGCAACAGGTGCAAATTTGTATGCAACAATCAATGGCATATATTTCACATCAATATTTGTGTATTTGTAGAATACATCATTCTAGGTTTAATATTCATGAAAATAAATCTAATATTTCCATAATGATTTCAGGTTTAAAGAAGCAGAAATGCCCAGAAAAAGAGGTCTTTTAAAACTAGGGTCAAGGTTCAGATATTCTGGCCGTACTTTATACCAATCAAAGCAGATGGTATCACAAGTTGACAGACCTATGCCTAATTTTGACCGAGTCCATAGTAAAAGAGCAACATATGGTGGCAGACCAAACAAACGACATCATGATGTTGATGGTATTAATTTATAAATATATATATGTATGGGAGATACTCATTAAAATGAAAAGATATACAGTGAACTGATATGGCTTCCCCTTTCTAAATGTTATGAAATGTAGATATAGTAAATTTTGTGGTAGTTAAAGCAAGCTACCAAACTATACATATCTGTTCCCTAAAGCTAAAATTTGTTTTATAGTTTCTGTGGATAAAATAAAAAAACTTTTTAGGGAAACAATTCAATAACTTATGTATATATGTTGCTTTGTCACAGTCACTTCTAGTTATTATACTCCAGCACTAAGCGTGTGAGGGAGGGGGGTATATAGGAATCACCATGTCTGTCCGTCCATCTGTCTGTCTGTCCGTCCCTATGTCCATCCATGTACCTTGTCAGCACATGTTCTCTTAAACCGCTGCTTGGATCAGTTCCCTAAAGCTAAAATTTGTTTTGTAGTTTCTGTGGATAAATAAAAAAAGAACTTTTTTGATAGATAATTCAACAACTTGTGTATATATGTTGGACTCTAAAGTCTAAAGGACTCTGCAGCCCTTCACATACATTATACTCAGTAAGTGGAGACCAGCGCATTTAGTGTGTTCAACATAATCCTAATGTTTGACATCACAATGTGGATAAACAATCGCACTTTAGCGCAGTGGACCATCACACTTCAGCGTGGACCATCGCATTTTAGCGCATTCACCATCTCACTTTAGCGTGGACCATTGCACTTTAGCTTGGCAATCGTACTTTAGCGTACCATTGCGTTTTAGAGTCTTACATATATAAAAATGGGAGTTTAGTAGGGGATCCTTTTGTGGCTTTGCCACAGTCACTTCTAGTTATTATACTCCAGCAAACTAAGTGTGTGGGGGAGCGGGGGTAAATCTGTCCGTCCATCCCTCCGAACATCCATGTACCTTGTCAGCGCATGCTCTCTTAAACGACTGCTTGGAGTTTGATGAAATAATGCACAGTTGTAGTACAACACCTGAAAATGTGCTTGAAGTAATATTGATGCTGCCTGAAATTTTGAAGGCAAGATAATTCATCTTTGAATATTTTCTTGAAAGAAGGGGGATGAACCTTGTCAGGGTATGTCCTTTTAAATTGGTTCTTAAATCTTGATGAAATGTTACACAGTTGTAGTATACCATCTGAAGAAGTCCAGAATATGGACTCAGAAGTGATATGTGTTCAAAATTTTGAAGGAGAGAAGGGAGTACGAACCTTGTCGGCACAAGTCCTCTTGAACGGGTACTTGGATTTTAATAATATTAAATATTACACAAAACTTTTTGTTGTACCTTATAATATTTTCCTTGTATAAATGCATTCGGGAAAAATATCGATAATTTGTCTGTTTTATGTCTCAAACCAAAAAACGATCTGTTGACCAGTCAACAGTTTTGAGTCTGTTGACCGACAACGATCTGTTGACCACCTGCCTTATTTTGATTGGTTCAAAAATATCACGCCCGTATCACATGATCTCCTGTCGTCTGCATAACCAAATTGGCGACGTGAATTGTATTCAGATGAAATGGAGCGTATTCATTGAACATGAAAAGGTATAACAAAACAGTTATAGACTGGGTCCTCAAACAACAGCTGTTGTTTTCGGACCCAGTTAATAACTGTATATTGTTGTACACCACCTGAAGGTGTGCATGTGGTTGCTGCCTGAAGTTTTGAAGGGGAGATAATTTCTCTTTGAATATTTTCTGGAAAGAAGGGGGAGGTATATCATTGTGTACATACTTGTATGATGTCAACATTTATAGCTGTGTCCACAACTGTATTGTGTCCAAACACACTGAAATTTTCACATGCCATATTGATTCAGGGTTCAATGAGCAGGGTGTGACAGCTCTAGTTATGTAATAGGAATTTAATATTGAAATGAAAATTAAAACTGTTTTAAATTTAATATCTCTAATAGATAAAACCTTAAATGAGGCTTCGTTAAAAATAAGGAAATAATACTACAAGGTGTCATAATCACGATAGGAGGAAATACATGTCACTGTGTACAGTTTGAGACTTGATTAGTTTATTTAAACACACGTTTTGAAGTGTTGACTCGTTATGGAGAGATGAATAGAATAAGTGATAAAAATCTTTTAAACAAAGTGAATTATCAAATACTTAGAAAACATGGAACCATAAAAATGACCAAAACAGAACTTTGTGAAAACTAGATAGGACACAAAGTATTGTTGTACTTTAGAAAATTCAATAAAGAAAACAAACACTAATATGGACTCAGTAAAGTTTGATTATAGTTGTACTTTTGCTAAATAGTGATGATCTAATGTTTATTGCAGATTATTATAGTAGACCACAAAGAGATACAAGACCACCCAGTAGGCCACCAAAATCTGATGTGCCTAGAGACAATTACATTGGTCGAAATCCAGAGGATGAAATGCCACCTGTCAACAGAGATCAGCCAGAACATGAGGATGAGGATGAAGATCCAATACAAACAAAACATCGGATGGAAAAAATGCATGCTGTACCCACTCCATTGGCCTTAATGAATCAGACCAAAGATAAAGAAAGGGAAAATAATAATGGTGAGCCACAACACATGGATAGTGGTGACGATCGTACTCCAGAACCAAGACGAAGACAGGATGAATACAGACCATCTTCTGAAGATGAAATGGTACGTACACGCATAGTCGGTAGAAGGGATAGAAATGGGAAGGGGAGACAACCCATATATGGCTTCAGTACTAACCAAAAACCTGCCCAAGGTCCACTAACCTTGTCAGATTATGATAAATCAAAATCTTTTAGTACAGATTTACCAACCAGAAAAATTGTATCTTTCCGAGATGACTTGAATGAAACTGAGTTAATTTCACGTAAGAGGAATCGTCAGAAAATTAGATCATACAATAAATACAAGTCTGCAATAAGTTTACAGTCTCTGAGAGAAGTACCAGATCTCCAGAAAACACCAGAAATTTACTTGAAAAATTTGGAAATGCCACCAAAAAGAAGCAGGTCAGAGTCCTCTCCCATGCTCACTTTAAGTAGTAATGAAGATTTGAATGGATCCTATTCAAGAGAAGATGTGAAGTGCAGAGTGGATTCATCAGATTCTGTATTCAAAGAGGATAACCCTAAATCACAATACCAAATAGGAAAAATAAGCTCAGTAAAAAATTCCACTCCTAACCAGGGATATAGATCAAATAGAAACTCCTCTGTGTATGATTATTCTAGTCAGTCAGAAAGTGGGGATAGTATAGATGGGGCTCAGAAGGATTCTGATATCTCAGCAGCAAAAGGAAAATCTCTGATGTTGTCTGATTCTGGATATAATTCTTTTAGAGATGGTGTAAGGAGAACTATCAGAAGACAGTCATCAACAAATAGTCTTAAAAAGGAAGAACCTAAATCATGCACTGACAGTTTGTCTTTTACTGTCAGAGAACAGTCGTCAACAAATATTCTGAGAGTGGAAGACCAGAAATTATGTAGCGATAATGTACCATCACACAATAAAGATAACAGTGAAAACAAACAGGAAGTGCAGGAAGGGGATGTAACTGATGCTGGTAGAACTGAAACAATATTACTGGAAAAGTATATGATTATGAAGCAAAATAGAAACTCTTCTGTTTCTGACACTATTTCATCTTGTGACATACTAGATATTAGCTTCTCAGAAGATCAAAATTTCCTGAATTCAAGTATGACGTCACAAACTTCTCTTGACTCTCATGGTAGGAAAACTAGAATAAAAACCAATGGCTCCTTTAGTAAAGATATATATCAGGATGAAGTAACACTTGGCATGACATGGCCTTTAAGTCCTGAAAAACATAGCACCACAGAGACTGCAAAACCAAAATCGGTAAAATCTGAACTGGATCTTAATATCAGAAATACAATTCAGGAAACCAGACCTAGAAGTTCTCTTTCTTCTTCAATGGATAGAGTTAAAATTAAAACTTCATTTAAAACATCATCAAGTATGCAGAATGTTGGAAGTAAAAACAGTAAAGTATCAGAAAGTAATGAAATTCCAGATGTGACGGGGAAATCTTTGAACACTCCAGTTCTGCAATCAAACAGTGTTCCACATTTTGAATTGGAAAGCTATGGCAGTGAACCACAAGTTAAATACAGACTAAAAAGTCAGTTAACAGAATGTGGACAAGCAAGAAAAACATGGCATGGACATTCTAAGTATGGTTTTGGAGATAGTAAGAGTATGGCTGAAATTACTTCAACAAAGAATATTAGGATAGCAACAGAAGTAGATTTAAATGACTCAGGTATAAGTGAGAATAGTTCAGATATTCTTGGAAAAAGTGACACAGTGAAACCATCTGTTACTTCAGAAACCATGAAACTAAATGGTACATCTGAAACAAAGAAACCAACTAATACATTTAAGATTATTAAACCAACTGATACATCTGAATCAGTGAAACCAGCTGCTACATGTATATCTGAAATGGTGAAACAATCTGGTACATCTGAAATAGTGAAACCAGCAGATAAATCTGAAACAGTGGAACAAACTGGTCCATCTGAAACAGTGAAATTAGCTGTTATATCTGAAACAGTGAAACAATCTGATATATTTGAAATAGTGAAACCAGTGGGTGCATCTGAAACAGTGAAACTAGTGGGTACCTCTGGGCCTTTGAAACCAACTAATACATCCAAAACAAAAACAAATTATGCAAATGAGAAACAAAACATTACTGAAATAAAAAGAAAGGAAAACACTACTAGTGTTACAGAGACATGTTTGAGTAGTGTGAATTCTGAACAAATGGCTTCTTTTGGACTTGATGTTAAAAAATTTACTGATAACTCACAGATGGTTTCCGGCGTGAGGAACAATGTACCATCTGATGAGAAACAATCGTCTGAACAAAATACTACAGAAATTCATTTTAAATCTCAGGAAGTGAATTTAACATCTCTGTCATGTAAGAATGAGGATAAATCAAATAAAAATGCTATGTATTCAGCTTTTGAAAGAGGACAAATAGGTCCATTAGAGTGTCAATCAAGAGGGGAAATTAACAGGGACAGTTCTATGTTTTCAAACAAGAATAGAAATATTCAATCGAATGAGACTGTTATTAAATCATACAAGACATCTAATTCAACTTTGGAAAAAGAACAACTAGGTCCGATGGAAAAGTGTCAATCAAACATGGACAGAAATGTGTCTTCAAACAGAGACAGTTATATATCCTCTAGCAAGAACAGAAATAATCACTCGTGTGAGACTGTGGATAGATCAAAAGAGAAGACTTCAGCTTCTGCTATGGAAAGAGAACAGATAGGTCCATTAGAGAAGGGTCAATCAAGCATACATAGAAAAACATGTATATCCTCAACCAGGGACAGTTCCGTATCCTCAAACAAGGAGAGAAAAATTCCATCAAGCAATGCTGGAAAATCTTCAGTGCCATCGATCAACAAGCAAAGGAATTCCATGATCATTCAAGATCCTCCTGTCCAGCGAATTCCAAGAAATACAATTGCAAGAACGCCAAGTTTTCAGTTACGTTTACAAAGAGACATAGCAAGTCAATATATGCCGGATGATGTTCATATTATTACACAATTCTTTGTCACTTTAATTATTTGTGCAATCTCACTGTTGTATTTGTTTTATGAACTTGCATAGTTTCCATTTATGTTTTTAAGCTTTTGACAATCTTTTTACATTTATTTTAATCTTGTACAATTTACATGTGTTTTCCATTTTTGGGAAATTTCCTTGTCTTATGTGTGAGCTTTAGATTATTTGTGTTATAGTGTGGTTTACTCCAAACATTGGTTTCGAGAATTAAGATGAAATATGTCAAATTTTTATTTTAAATTTTAAACACTTCATTTTTTGTCTCGCCCGCGACGAAAGTCACGGAAAGCGAGACAAAGGCGTGCAAAGTATGACGGCGATGACATTAACTTTTACTTAATACAGGATATTTTGAAAACCCTTTGATGTAGGAACATCATATTTGGCCTAGTGGTAGTACTAATCAAGTGCTACCTGATGGACATAAAATCCTCTGACCTTGACCTCAATTGCACGGTCCAGTGACCACGTTAAGTTTCTCTGATTAGATCCATATCTCAATAACTGTAAGTGGTAAGTCATTGATATTTGGTATATAGGTTGGTCTTGAGTAGTACATGTCTATGACTTTTGTCCTTGACCTCAATTTCATGGTCTAGTGACCATGTAAAGTTTCTCTGATTAAGTCCATTTCTCAATAACTATCAGTGGTAGGTAGATTATGTAGGTTGGTCTTGGGTAGTATATGTCAGTCTGGCATATGAATTTTGTCCTTGATCTCAATTTCACTGTCTAGTGACCACGTTAAGTGTCTCTGGTAAGTCCATTCTGGTTAGTCCATTTCTCAATAACTATAAGTGGTAGGTCGATAATATTTGATATCTGGGTTGGTCTTGGGTAGTATATGTCAGTCTGGCATATGACTTTTGTCTTTGACCTCAATTTCATGGTCTAGTGACCATGTTGAGTTTCTCTGATTAAGTCATTTCTCAATAACTATAAGTGGTAGGTCGATAATATTTGATATGTAGGTTGGTCTTGGGTAGTATATGTCAGTCTGGCATATGAGATTTGTCCTTGACCTCAATTTCACAGTCTATTGACCACATTAAGTTTCTCTGATTAAGTCCATTTCTCAATATTTATAAGTGGTAGGTAGATAATATTTAACATGTAGGTTGGTCTTGGGTAGTATTTGGCAGCCTGGCATATGACTTTTACCCTTGACCTCAATTTCATGGTCTAGTAATCACGTTAAGTTTCTCAGTATGTATTTATGGTAGGTCAATGATATTTTGTATATGGGTTGGTCTTGGGTAGTGTATAATGGCCTGCTATATGGCTTTTGTCGGTTGATTATATTTCACAGGTTAGTGAGCATGTTTAGTTATTGTTTAAAACATCAATTTAAATGTCAAGCACGGATGGGCGAGACATCTATTAGGGTCTACTCTTGTGTGTTAAATAAATTCACAACTATGGGCTCAGTTATTTTAGGGCCTAATTTAATCAATTTAAATTTAACCAATGATTTACACTAGTCTTGATTTAAGATACCATCATTAACCAGGCTAAAGCTGATTTAATGTTTTGAAATATAATAATGGTATATACTTATTCAGACTATTTCACTTTTGTGAAAATAAACTGTATAACATTTTACAAGCAAGGGGCCAAATTAATAGTTTTTTAAATTTTTTTAGTGGTGTACAATTTTAAAAGTTCTTTATATGTTTTATTTTTAAATGTAATAAAAAGTATCAATACCATTTATTTTGTATTTCAAACATCTACCTTATGTATTGTAATGAAGTTATGTGTACATATCTGTGGTTTACAGTTAGGTTAGGAAGTGGAATAAATATGTATGTTACTGTTTGGTCACAAAATACGATGGAGAAGATGTATGTTTTACTCTTTTTATCACCTGAATATAGATTTCTAGTGCTATTTATTGTTTTAAATGTTTTTTATTAGCATGTTGTGTAATATTTTTTTCATCTTGTGTTATCATGAAATATTTTCTTCTCAGAAATAAGGGGGCAAATTGAAACCAACTTTGACATAAACCTTTATTTGGATGCTGGAGAAAATATTTGCAATCTAAAATTCAAAATGTCCACTCAGCCGCAAAATAATATTATTTTATTACAATAACCTTACTAGAAAAACAGATCTGATCTTCATTTCAAAAACTACTTGACCAGTTTGATTAAAATTTGGGGTAGATATTCTTTGCAATGATGGCATGTACCTTTGTGATATAAGTATTGATTTGGAATTTATAATGATACCTATGTCCCACATGAATTGAACATTAAATCATGTTTGGAAATCATATTAATGTCTACATCTTAAACTATACTGTGGAATAATTTTACTGGATTAGTGTCTATCCAAAGGATAGAATTCTATCCTATGTTACGACCCAGGTGACCAACCTCACGCAATCAAACATTAGTGATCATACCCATGCTAAAAGAATCCTTTTCAGGAAACCTCGTACACATCTTTCTGATCTCATAAAAAACTCTGACACTCAATAGTCTATTTTCATTGAACATTAATCTGATTGCCCGAACTTTTCAACACTTAAATGGTGCCCGAATTCGTTAATTAATCACAGAATTTCCCATTCATAAAATTTTGTGTGTAGATGTATGAATATGGAAGACCGATGCCTTTATTTACACTTGTATGAATGGGAAAACGTACTTGCCAGGAACCGTCAATGAAACGATGTGGCTGTTTTGAAATAAATCATAAAAGAATGACGCATTGGAAATAAAAAATTAGATTCATTAGCCGTCGAGAACAACAGTCCATTATTTACAATCTACAGAAGACGTAATGTTTGTTTACATATCTAGTTATCAATGAATGGAAAAGTACGGCTGTTCCACGTTGGCTGTTCCATTATACTTGATTTTGCAGTGTCTTCTCCGAGGTTTGCGTTCAGTATACATGTAATGGCCGACTTAAAACAAAATACTGAAGAAGTTGTACATCGGTAAATACAAAGTATTACCTGGAAACAGTTGTGAAGGTGCATATTCCGAAACAGACGATATTTTGCAACGATCGAGGTTGGAGTTGACTAAATTCGAAATAGGATCAGGCAGGGGTGTTGATCTGTTCAATGATTGCTGTTCGTCCAACAATGTTCAGTCCGGGGTGTTGCGTGTTAATTGCCGTTGATCAGAGTTTGGGCAAACAAAACTTGAGATAATGTCATTTGAGTATTTACAATAGATAACAGTCATTTTTCAATTGCATAAGAATGTATATCATAGCGCGAACTGAGATGCATTGTTGCACAAAGAACTTGGCACAGATCATAGTTTTCATGTCTTCGTGTGTTTCTTGGGCGAATTATTATCTCCATAAAGAGCAGGGATTGCTGCTCAGGTCTTTTCAGCTTTTGCGTCTTGTCAGCATTCACAAACCTTTCATTCACGTCTCTTCTTTAGAATTAAATTTCAAACTGTACTTGATCAAGATGGTGCTGTCATTGTTTAGTCTGTGTTGAGTGTACAGCAGGGAACCCATAATGTAATATGTCACGAAATAGGTTTCTGTTATAAAATCAAAATTCTTTGAATATTTGTCTCTAATGGTTTTATTGCCATTGATTAGCTGGTGTGATCAAATGAAGATGGCCACCAGTAAATACTTGCTGACTGTCAGAAAGGCATGTTCTTGATGAGCAAACACAGTTTTTGTACCTTTCTTGGTTTTTATATCATTATTATAATTAGACCCATAGTAAAAAATGAGTAATTATGCACGACATAGAAAGGCAATTATTCATATCATACATGGACAGTATACATAAAATATCAATAGATTAGATACTCATCATTGCCATCACAGACACTAATCCACCAGTCCCTTTGGGACTTTGATTTTATTTGGGCATCATGAGGGTATAATGGTCTTCTACCAAAGACTTAAGCTGAGTAATGATCATTGCTAAACATGGATTTTATTTTTAGAATGGTACAGACTGTTGACCTTAGTTTATTATTAGATGAGATTGGAAAAATAAGATGCATTTTATAAGCAATGAGATTAATCAATCTCAGATTTATTTAAACATATTTATATAAGTATTGTATTCATATTGTGATATTATAGAACAGTTCAGAAGTCCAAAATGGCCATTATTTTATCAGGGTTAGAGACATTATTAAATAAACTGCTGCGCCAAGAGCGCATGATACGCCCGTCCACTGTCAACTCGAAATTTATGGCATTGTTGGATCACATCAAAATTTTGATTGAAAAAAAAATCAAACAGAATATGTGCCTTACCAATATGTAACCATTCAACAAATATCAAATTAATATGTAAAAAAATGAATTTTCAAAAAATATTAAGTCCAAGGGCCATATCTGTCCACAAAAATCATTAAACAGGAACCAAATTTAAACTTAATCCATAATTTATAAACATACAATCATAAACTATATATCAAATCAACATATTCACATATTGTAAAGAAAAGGTGGAGAAACTGACGTTTTTTCAAAAATTTACAAAGTCTAAGGGTCATAACTCTGTACAAAATCAACCAACCAGAACAAGTTGAAATTCGAACTTGATCTGTATCTCACCTAGATATACTTATATACCAAATACCAAATCAATATTTCAAGCGGTTATAGAAAAAAAAAACTCTGGAAACCTAAATTTTTCAAAATTTCACTAAGTCCAAGGGCCATAACTCTGTACAAAATCAACCAATCAAAACCAAATTCAAACTTGATCTGTATCTCACCTAGATATACTTATATGCCAATTATCAAATCCATATGTCAAGTGGTTACAGAAAAAAAACTCCTGAAACCTATATTTTTCAAAATTTCACTTAGTCCAAGGGCCATAACTCTGTACAAAATCAACTGACTGGAACCAAATTTGAACTTGATCTGTATCTCACCTAGATATAGTCATATACCAATTATGAAATCAATATGTCAAGCGGTTACAGAAAAAAACTCCAGAAACCTATTTCTTTCAAAATTTCACTAAGTCCAAGGGCCATAACTCTATACAAAATCAACCGACCGGAACCAAATTCAATCTTAATCTGTATCTCACCTAGATATACTCATAAACCAAATATCAAATCAATATGTCAAGCGGTTACAGAAAAAAACTCCGGAAACCTATATTTTCAAAATTTCACTAAGTCCAAGGGCCATAACCCTGTACAAAATCAACCGACCAGAACCAAATTCGAACTTGATCTGTATTATACCTAGATATAGTTATATACCAAATATGAAATCAATATGTCAAGTGGTTACAGAAAAAATCTCCGGAAACCAAAAAGTTAACGGACGGACATAAGACATATCATAAGTTGAAAGATTATGGTTAATATTTACTGCTAAGGCCTTATCAAGTTAATTTGTAGATTCTCATCCACCTGTAACAAAAAATCTGGGGTGGGTGGGAAGTTTTTATTATCCCCTCGCCCAACGGAGTTGGGGAGGGGATATAGCATCTCGCCCGTCCGTCCGAGTGTCCGTCCGTTCGTCCCACCTCAGGTTAAAGTTTGTGTTAAGGTTCATATCTGAGAAACTACATGTGGCATATCAATCATCTTTGGTCGGTGGATGCGTCTTGGAGAGTGATGCTGCTTCAGATGATAAATTTGTCACTCTGACCTACATTTCACGCTTCAATGACTCAGGTTAAAGTTTGTGTGAAGGT
>MJUU01069976.1:109715-120427 GCA_002080025.1 Modiolus philippinarum
TCTTGGAGAGTGATGCTGCTTCAGATGATAATTGGGTCACTCTGACCTACATTTTACGCTTCAATGACTCAGGTTAAAGTTTGCCTTAAGGTTCATATCTGAGATACTATGTGTGGCACATCAATCATCTTTGGTCAGTGGATGCGTCATGGAGAGTGATGCTGCTTCAGATGATAAAAAGGTCATTCTGACCTACATGTTATGCTTCAATGACTCAGGATAAAGTTTGTGTTAAGGTTCATATCTGTGATACTACATGTTGCACATCAATCATCTATGGTCAGTGGATGCATCTTGGAGAGTGATGCTGCTTCAGATGATAATTGGGTCACCCTGACCTACATTTATGCTTCAATGACTCGGTTAAAGTTTGCATTAATGTTCATGTATGAAATACCCTATGTGCGACATCAATCATCTGTGGTCAGTGGATGCATCTTCCGAGAGTCTTGCAGCCTCAGATGATAATTGGATCACTTTGACCTACATTTTACACTTGACTGACTTTGGTTAAAGTTTCCATTAATGTTTATATCTGAGCTACTACAAGTTGCACATCAATGATCTTACTGTTCAGTGGATGTACCTTCGAAATTCATACATCTTTAGATTATGTTAGGGTTATTATTTCTTGACAGCGGACGAGGGGATTAGCTGTCGTTTGCGACTGCTCCCACTTCTAGTTTGATATATTTTACTGATTTTCACTAGAATTGATAGGAATTTTAAGAAAATTTCTGAATAATTGAAAATTAAAAAAAATTGAGACTAGAAAAAATGGGGTGGGTGGATATGAGAATCTAATACCGTATAAGTGGTTTTTTTTCCCGGGATGCAAATTTCGCAATTTCTTTCAAAATTGCTGGACTTTATTTTCACAGGAGTCAAATTTTCGCGTTTGCTTATCATTCCCTGTATAAAGCCTCATATATATAAAATTTCGCGGTATGCAATTTTTCGCGAATAAAGCGAAAATCAAGTCCTAGCGAAAATAGCCACTTATACGGTAATTAATTTGATGTGGCCTAACAAGTTGTATAAATTTTTCTATTTGCCAAATAAGTCCCCTTTGAGTGGACCATTTTATAGTTTTCTTGAAAAGTTTATTTTATGTATTAACAAGTATTTAAGTATTATCTTATTATGCCACTTCAACATCATTAGTAGATAATCATCTGATAATAGGAAGACGCAAGGATTTTGCTTTGCATACTGCCATATCTAATTTATAAATTATATAGTGTTATGATTCTGTCATAGTCTGTCTCTTCAGAAACTTCATTTCCATACAAAAACTTAAATTCAAATAGAATAATCCTTATGAAGTTTTTTATCACAATGTTCTTTGGACACCTGAAAAATTAGGTATTGTGGTCATGCCCCATTTTTTGAAAAGGGCTAAGTATGGTGTTTTTGCTTATTGGCTGTACAATAGGGCGCCAATTGTTGAAAACGAAGTTGCTATCCAGCTTCAGTAAATGTATACCAATTGTACATGTGACGTCATATTTTCCCTAGGAATGTTTTTGATATTTCTTTGTGAAAGTCAAAGCATATCATATGGTTTTCCGAGTAATTTCAGAGCATTTGATGAAACTTTCTTGAAATGGTGAGACAGGCTGATCTCAAACCCTCATTCTAAGATATCTTAAGTCCATCCCTCGACAAGCCTTGGATTGACATATCTTAGCCTTCTGCAGGGAAAGAAATTAGCGGTCGCCCAGTCGCCTGTGGCCCCTAGATTTCCGGCTGGGCGAAGGTTTTTCCTAGTCTTGCTCACCCAGTTGGCGACTAGACAATTTTTAAACAGTTGGGTAAACGTGTGATAACGGGTATTTCTAAAGAGTACAGTGCCGGGTTCTCTCGCTCTAAACGTAATTACGATTGGTTAACATCGCGGTGACTCCCTAACCGTTTGGTGCATAGTTCGTAACTACTCGGTCATCTTCCTACACCTACAGTACATTGGTAATGGACGAGAAGTTACGAATGTATTTTCATGATATGCCTGAAAACCAAAGTACAAGAAGTGTTATGAATTGAAGACACTTTGCAGGCTGTCCAGTATCTTTTGGCAAAAAATAAGGGCTAATTTTAGGGATGAAATTTAGAAAAATAAGGGCAACTTTAGGGCTAAATTACATTTTTTATGGCTTAATTTGAGAATTTCAAGACAGAAGATAAAAGACTTACATCGGCTAGGTTTATAACAAGTTAACTCACAGATATAAAAGTAACAGAACAGCACTGACCAGGGGGTCCATTGTCTCAGCTG
This sequence comes from Modiolus philippinarum, assembly GCA_002080025.1. Classification (NCBI taxonomy): domain Eukaryota; kingdom Metazoa; phylum Mollusca; class Bivalvia; order Mytilida; family Modiolidae; genus Modiolus; species Modiolus philippinarum. The sequence continues at coordinate 111,991 of MJUU01069976.1, forward strand.
TTTTTGATTATAAACTAAAGAAAGCATTAAAGTCTTACGATCACAAACATTGCCCATAAATACATATCTTTTATAATTATGAATGGGAACAAACATGAAAAAAGTAGGAATTTAAAAACAAAAATAAGGGTTTTTTTTTAGGAAATCCCTTTGAATTTCAAAATTTATTAGGAATTTTAGACAAATTAAAAAAAAATAGGATTTTTTAGGAATTTTAGGGCCACTGGACAGCCTGCATTTTGATATTCCGTCAAAAAAATTTAACATATATTGCGCAAAAATGTGTGAAAAAATATTGTGTAAACACAATATTAGTAGGTCCTTCATACTACCAACAATGTATTGATTTCCCGATTGATTTTTACTTTTATTCAAACACCAGAAAAAATGCAGACCCATTCCGTTAAGAATCCGAAATTATAACATTTATTTTGTTTTGGTTCAAAATGTGGAACTTTATGAGTGGGGTTAAGGAACCCAAAAAACGTAAATCCCAAGACGATAAAAGGGAGTATTCTAAAGAATATGAAAAAACAAAAAGGACAAGGTCGTATCTAAAAGAATGTGAACAGGGGCGACCATGGCTTAGAGATGGGGAAAACAGGATGACCTATAAAATATGTCAGGAATTTTCAAAAGATAAAACAAATAATTTGTTCCTTGAAGGCTGTAAAAGTTACAAACTAGTTAGCATTATCGTCTTGGGATTTACGTTTTTTGGGTTCCTTAACCCCACTGACTAGTTGACTTTTTATATTATTTGTGTTGTATCATCAGCAGTATGGTTGTTTATTGTTTGTAAAAACTGAATAAATGTTGTTCTTCTGATATTGTTTCACTGCCAACAGTCTGAGATTCTAACTTCTTTTTTTTAAAAGAGTTAAAATACACTTTTAAATAGCTTCATCTTATAGACAGGGTTGGATGTTATTTTAGTACTAGTAAATGCTTTTTATTTATTTTCATTCCCATGTATCACAAACCACTGGAGTATCTTCATTATACTTCCATTAACAATAGTTATACTCACACAAAAATCACAACAAACCAATTGAAAAGAATACACGTCATATTGAAACATCAGCATTTTACGTTCAAATCTGGGCCCCTAGAATTTGGGCTGGGCCCCTAGAAATTTAAAGTTAGGGGCCCAGCTGGCCCCTGGAGGAAAAAAGTTAATTTCTAACCCTGTTCGGGTTTGAGATCAGCCTAGTTCGCCTTTTCCCTCTGGCTAGAAACTATTTATCTCTCCCATTGTTGAACTATAAGGAGCCAAAAATCTCAATTTCCCTACATAATCCAAAATTTGTGTTTTTCATTGGTTTTTAAAGTTGAGTAGGTGAGAAGGATTAAAAAGTTTCATTGTCATTAATTATGTTGAAGTGGCTTAACAAAAAGGTTGTATACATGTATAGCTTCACACCAATACATACTTTTGTACTGTTCATAAATATTATATAATTATATAAGATTATATCTATTTGGTCTGTATGTCAAACAGTAGACTTAAAATGTTGGAATTGTTGATTTTTCTTTTCTTTTATGTACATGTGTGTGTGTAGGAGGCAAAGCCTTTATTTCATTACTTGCCAAAAAAAGATATATAAGTACTGCATGTTTTAAATAGTTTTATAAAGTTATTCATTTATTATTTATCTAGAAAAAAATCCAATTTATTTTATAAGCATTTTTATTTTTAATCTGTTAAAAGTTATTTTTTGTTTTGTTGGATTATTTATTGATTTTTACTACTTTTAATGATCTGTGTTAGGTAATTTTTATAATTTTATGCCCGGTATTTATTTTAATGATTATTGTATAAGTATTTTCAAACTGTCTCAGACTTTCTTCTAAATCAAAATGCTAGTCCTTCTAAGTGTTGATAAAATTATGCAATTGATTTTCTGTAACTTTCTCCACATTTTTATTAGTGCTGAGGAACATATATTTTAATTTTATTTGTATTTAAAAATAGAATGAATTCCATCATATTTAGATCTGTTTTAGTTATATAATATATTTTATTGTATATTAAACAAATGTATACTTTGTATTTTATTATACACATTGATTAATCATTTTTACATATCGAAACTGCAGGACAGTTCTTAATCACTTGAATGTATACTTATGATTGTCTCAACAAATCCAAAAAAACATGTATGTTATAATTATTGTTTTAATTAAAATTGTTATTCTATCATTCTATCATTATTCTATCATACTGAAATGTTTTATTCACATTCTCAGGATAAGGTGGCTACTTTTACACTTGTGGTCTAAAAAATAAATTGTAATTGGTGTTCGATGCTCGATGGTGGTTATATGGTATTTAATTTTCTGAGGTATAATTTGTTTTTGTAGGGTGTACATAAGTAAACAAATTCCAGTATTCTTTTCTCAATTTAGGTAAACTGGTAGGAATAAAGATGTGTTTGTGTCTTTCAATCACACATTTATATCCTCTTCTTCTTTTAAACCTTTTGATGGATGCACAATGACAAAAAATGCATTTCCTATTTCATTGTACTTATTGGTTTTCTCACAGTAAAACAATATCAGAGATATTTACTTTCACAGTGTGTGCTTCATATTAGCTGAGAAAATGCAAAATACTTTATGTCTATAGGAGTCTAGGATGATGTTTATTTCGCTGAACTTGATTACTCTTTATTCAGGGGCCGACTCCGACCTACCGTTGGGTATGGGGTTTTCTCACCGTTCATTGAAGATCTTATGGTGGCTTTGAGTTGTTATTACTCCCCTTTGGGTCGTTGTCTCTTTGACACATTCCCCGTTTCACTTCTTTTTTCTAAGAGTGGGAACAACAGTTAGTGCTTATATTAATCTGAAAACAAGTGATATAATTTTCTGCATATGATTGTGCCTAAAGTTATGAGAAAAGTCCATTGCACTTTTAAGAGTTTTTACATGAGAGATTATTGGAAGGATATGATGTTTGTGACTAGTGTAAAGGAGACAAACATCGTACATGTGCAGGGTAAAATGTAGTCAAAGAAGTATTGTTCATATGGAGATAAGTGTACCCTCTATGACGTATCTATTGACAATTTTTTTCATCAAAGATTTTCTGGCTTGTATCTGTGGGAATCATTTGAAATTAGGTCTGAAGCTTGGGAATGATGAGTTACCGTATTCCTCGTATTAAGCGCCCAGGGTGCTTAGAAAATTTAAAAAGGGGGTGCTTATTACCGGTAAGTAAGACAAAAACAATGTTCCAAAACTAAGCTCTTGTAAATAAATTCTTCTGTTTTTAATAAGTACACAATGTAATCAAAGTAAAAATGTCACAAATATCCAAACTTTTGACAAACAGAAGAAAAGAATAAGGCAGATCGAAATGTTTATATCGAAATGCAAGCGAAAATCATGATTACTTGATTGTTTACAACTAGAAACTCAGATGCATACGCATGCGCAATTGATAAAAAACAAATCAGTGACAGAAAAGGTTGAAATAAATATGGAAATTACGCTTTCTAGTGGAAATTTTGAGAGGGGAAGGGGACACTTGAGAACCATCGAAATTAAGGTTGGGGGTGCTTATTGCCGCAGGGGCGCTTAATATGAGGAATACGGTATATTGAGTTTGTCTGGTATTCACTTTCTCTTTGTTTATATTTAGCTTTATATTCCATTTAATTTGTATTTTTTTGTTAAAAAAGCATTTGTTGCTAAAAAAATTTTGGAAATTCAGTTGAGACCTTGCTCAATTTCTTAGTCCTAACAAGTTATTTTTAAGTATGTTCAGTATAAGCATGTGGAAAGAAATGGAATGAATTTACATGAGACAAAATCATAATGAAAGATGGTAAAAAAAACCAAACAAAACAAGTAGTGGCCGATCCTTGTCATGAGTGACATGTAAGTGAATTGGCTAAATGAATTACAGTCTTGTAATGAAATAATATATTACATATTTGTAACAAATATGTGCATGTCACCCCTTGGCATAAAAATGACCACACATCACTAGAATTACATTCAACATGTTATATTTATTTTTACAAGATATTTCTATAAACAAATATAAAAAGGACTGCATGATGACTTTTTCGACATTCTGACATTTCTTTCTCATTCTGTTAGTATTTTCAGAATTTTCAAATATTTGTAAAGAAAATTAATTAATTCAATAGTTGGTGGTCTAAAATGTAAAATTTTTTTTTTTTTTTTAAATTTGATTTTAAAAATAAGGTTGTCCCCCCCCCAAAGTATGCTATAAATATCATTTCAACACCAAACAAGTTAGGCAATAATTACCAATGGATTAGAAACTTTGTAAATTTGGTTGAATATAGATATTGCTCATGTATTTGTACAGATTTTGTCTTGCGTACTGTCACTCATTCTCAAGTTATGGTACCAATTCACTGTCCCACTAAAAAACTCTACTAAGAAACCCTCCAGGCTACTATTTGTCGTTGTTTATTTGAAGTTTATTCTTCATTGTTCAAGAAAACAATGCAAAAACCACATTTGTGGTAGGATTTTGTTAAGAAAATTTAGCTAAAAGAGCCAAAATCGATATTTATGTTACTGTCTCAATCAACATAACATTTTTAGTTCGCCTCAACGAAGTTGAGGAGGACTATTGGAGTACCCCCGGCATCCGCGTCTTCGTCCGCGTCCGCATTTAGGTATATATCTTGGTAACTATGAAGGGTAGGGTCATCAAACTTTGTGTACAGATGCATCTTGGGCTAACTCACAGCCTCCAAGAAAAGTAGGTCTCTTTGACCTATATTTTCTGCTTGACTGGCTTGCATTTAATTTTAGGTCCGAGTTGATATCTCAGTAACTGTACATGGTAGGATCATCTGACCTTGCATGTGCATACATCTTTGTGGGTAGGTCAGCATCCAGGCAAAATTAGGTCACTTTGACCTATATTTTCCACATGATTGACTTACATTCAAGTTTACATGCGAGTTCAGATCTAAGTAACTGTTCATGGTACAATCATCTAACCTTGCATGTGCATGCATCTTTGGCAGTAGAACAGCATCCATGCAAAATTAGGTGACTTTGACCTATATTTTCTGCATGATTGACTTACATTTAAGTTTATGTCAGAATTCAGGTCTCGATTACTGTACATGGTAAGATCATCTAGCCTTTGTATACATGCATTAGGGATGGTAAATGAGCACCCTGACCAAATTGGGTTTCTGTGTTCATGTGCCATAACGAGGCAAACTTTGTAATCGTTGATTACCCATGTTTTTCAAAAGGGGTTATTGAACAACATGCAAACGATCATACTAATATAAGTATTACAAATAACTAAAATGCATACGTATTTTGAATTTATGCAACAGCATTTTTGTCAAAAGTATAATGTTCTCTAACGGGATCATTGAATTTTGCAATTTTAGTATCTCTGGGCCAATTAAATATCTGACTAGGCTTCTTTAATTGGTACTATAAAGACAAAAATGTAACCCGAATTTACAAAGAATTATATACTTTAAACTTATAATACAAACAGTATGCAGTAGTGTACTTAAAAAGGCTATGAAACCTTATCCCGCACTAAGTTTTGATTTTTATTGAATGACGTAAAATAGCATAAAAATTCATGCGATATTTACAGGAGCTATTTCAGGAAAAAAACTTTTATCAGTACACCATTGTTGGAAGCAGTCATGAGAAGGAAAGACATACAAGAAGTCATATAAATCACAAACAACTCAATATATGGTTTATATTAGAAATTATCAATAGATCTGAAGCTTGAAAATATTTATGTTACCAATATTTACGATACCAAATTGTGAAATAGGCTGTTAAACTTTAATGACATTAGATAAAGTGTGAATACCCATTGTGACGTCATGTACAAAAAAACATTACTTACTTTTAGCATATTTTTCGATGATAAAGATATTGTATTTGGGTCTATTTTTAAGAAAGAATAGGGTTAAGGTCTTTGTGCAGTAAAACGTGCTGCTTATCGCTATTATTAGTATAAGGACACGAGTTGGGATATTTTTAAGTTTGATAATGCATATTTTCTATCGAATTTCAGAATTTTTTTTTAGATACTTCGATGTAGGTTATTTAAAAAGTGCAAAATATTTACGTTGCCATCAGTAATGTAAATATCTCTTCCTGTAAAACTTCGATGTTGACAATATGGAGGACTTATATGATGGTATTCACATACCGAGTCTAAGAAAATTATATTAGCTTCTAGAAATGTCTAATTTTCTGGGCATATTATTGCATTATTCAATGCTCATCTTGGCAGAATATAACACATTGTACTATTTCAAAATCTCAATTTCCGACAAAATAGATATATCTTAGCTTCGTACATACTTAAATTAAAAAAACATAAATATCATAGTTTTCAATAACTCAGTTTATCATGGACAAGAGGCAGATTAAGATAAGCGAGAAATGTTTGTTATGTCGGTTTGTGGTAACGTAAATATGAAAAATGGTAACGTAAATATCTTAAAATGTTGAGTTTGTTTCTTGACTTAGGATCTATTTTAATGTTCTTTGGACATTTTTCTTTTCAAAAATAATCGACACTTATGCTAAAAAATTAACTGCAGATATGTTGACAAGCATTTTGATTGTTGCAGATATCATTCACAAATGCTAGATATTTACGTTACAAACTAAATCAAATATAATTGTTTTTATAAGGTAGAGAAAATGTATGTTTTTATTTAGCCAATAACATATATTTATCAAAAAATCTCATTTCAATGTTAACTTTGGACATTCATTTTTCGTCAATTTTGGTGGGTCAATTGGTACCATAAAATGAGAATGGGTGTGTACTCCTTTTCCTTTCATTGTTTATTACAGGACTACTATTTCACACTATAAGATAAAAAAATAAAAAGGTGATAAAGAGGCAATTTTAGTTACAAAAATACATTGAACACTTATATCTACCCTTACAGAATAAGGAAGGAAGAATATCATACAGATATTTATTCTTAGTACACAACTTTGACAAATAACTGGGGCGTGCTACATGACTTTTGATACGTCAACAGTTTGCATTGTTATCTGAAGTAGAAAAGTTATTTAATGGCCACTATTTCGGGGAAAAAAAACAAAAGAGTTATATTTTCACTTAATTAAATACAATAAAGACACTAGTGATTTATCAAAAAAGAAGAAAAAGTAGCTAGACACCTTGAAATAACAATATACAAATTACACAAAACAAAGCAAAAGAAAAACAAATATACTACACCCTCCCAAAAAAAAACCCAAAAAACAAAAAACAAACAGAAAAAAAAATTTAGAAACTAANAAACAAACAAACAAAAACAAATATACCCCCCCCCCAAAAAAAAAACAAAAAAACGAAGAACAAAAAAAACAAAACTAGAAACTAAAAAACAACAAATAAAAATCCCAAACAAATGAAACACACACACACATGCAACAAAATTATAGAAACGAAGAAAAAAATTGTACAAACAAAAAAAAATAAAAAAAAACAAAAAAAATTTATTACATGTCCTTTTTGAAGACTTTATGATATAGTCTTCACATAGAATGTAATATGTTTAAAAACTTAAAAGATTATGAAATTTTATACTATATTTATTAGTAAACCCCAAATTATATACATGTACATTGTTCTGTGAATCAATGATTGAAGAGATTGTTGCCATCAGATGCTAGACCGCTACCCCAGAATATGAGATAGCCATCAATGACATCAGATGACAGATTCAATCAAAATGGCTGAGATTGATATATGTAGTAATGCCATGCTATGATAAATCATTTCAGCCTTTACACATAGTTGGGTTTATGGATTTCCGAATATTTTGAATTGATGACTGCATGGAATGGAAATAAGTTGTCCAAATGCGCATATGCAGAAACTAACTTCAAAGTAACTTTGGTCTTTTTTATTTCTATAGGAATGAAAGTCAAGTTGTCAAACTTGAAAACTTAAGTTTACACCCAACAAATAATGCTGCTTTTGAAAATGTTGTTAATGCATACAATTTCTAACTAGCTGAATTAAGTGTACACTGAAATTCACATTGTAGCAATCCAAACCACAGGAGGTACTGTACAATGCACTGGTTAATTAGGTTGCTTATTGGTTGTCAGTTTTCAGCTTTACATTTAATTGTACCATGCTTATAATTTCTTTGTTCCAGTAGCTTTTTGTTTGGATTTTTCCTTGGATAACATTTACTACTTTGGTTTTTAAGTCACTGTTTTAGCATAGCGTATTAAAACTTTTCTAGAAAAAATGCAAAAATTTGTCTTGACCAATCTTCTTGGACACCAAAATCAATATCACACAGCTACAACTGCATCTACTAATATTTCTTTTTAATTAGTATGCATTTTCTCTTGGAAGAAAAATTAAAAGTAAAATCAGACAATCTTTCTTTTTATTCAAAATTGCTTTCATTGATTT